>JAJIBD010009753.1:0-45862 GCA_021461705.1 Cryptotis parvus
AGTTGGAGAATTAAAAAAATAAAATTAAGGGCTGGAGTGATAGCACAGTGGGTAGGGCATTTGTCTTGCATGTGGCTGACCCAGGTTGATCCCGGCATCCCATATGGTCCCCGTGCACTGCCAGGAGTAATTCCTGAGCAAAGAGCCAGGAGTAACCCTGAGCATAGCCGGTGTGACCCAAAAAAGCAAATAATAATAACAATAATAAAATTAGTTTCTAATGGGACAATTGAGTTCAAGAGTCAGACACAAACTGATATATACAGACAGATACAAACCCCAAATGGCTTAAAAAAATCTGAAACTATCTGCCACTTACTTTTTATTTGCTGTCTAGTTTCCTACTGATGATGAACACAAGAAGTTCTAAACCTGAAACTAGAAATTGAATGGAGGTGGGCAAACTACTAAGACAAATGACAAACTTTGTTACTGTAATCAGGTTGAACAGGGCCGATGCATTTCCCACACAAAATAAAACCCACGCTCACAGTATACTGAACCTTTTTTCCCTAGTGAAAAACAAACAGAAAAAATCTGGTCGGACTGGAGAGATAGGACAAAGGTTAAGTCGCTTGCCATACAAATAATCAATCTGGGTTGATCCCTGACATCAAGGGATTTCCCAGCACCACCAGGAATGAGCCCTGAGCACAGTCAGCGATTCCTGGGACACCCCTAGCCCCGCCAAATCTGGTAATGCACCCTAAATAAAAAACCCTGACTTTATTTTCCGGTTTGGTTTTGAGGTGACACCTGGAGATGCTCAAGGGCTACCCCTGGCTGGGTTGTGTGCTCAGGTAGTTTCTGGAGTGCTCAGGGCGCGCGAATGGAACTCTGGCCTCCACCCTAAAGCCTGGGCTCTGGCCCTTCAAGCCACCTCCAGGCTTTCCCCAAACTTTCTATTCAAAATACTAGTACCTCTTAGTATCTGTTCCCTCCACTTTTATTTTTTCTTCATAAACCTATCCAAACTCAGTTCACAGTGGTCCTTTATGAAACAAATCTTCCCCCCCCCAAATTCTAAATTCTATGAAAAACTCATTTCTCTCCCCAAACACACGTCGTGAAACAAAAGCAGCTTACAGACTCGAGAGAAACATTTTATAAAAGTACTGAGATAAGACTGTTTCCACGGAGATCATGAATAAACCAAGCTAGAGGCCCCAATCTTTGGTACGTCATTGTGTTTATTAGTGACTTTTAAGGACGAGGGGGAAGAATCCGTCTCAAAGGCAAACAAATACCACAACAGAGCAAACACCGCAACTCAACTTTTTCACCTTCGCAGGGCCCTATGGTAAACCTTGTCGGGAAGGGTGCGAAGAACGAACCGATCATGTTTAACAAAAGGCAACCGGCATAAGCAGCTTCTCAAGGACTCCGAGCTGCGATTTCCGCCCAACTCCGCGACCTGGGCGAGCAGGCGGGTGTCCGCCGGGCCATAATGAGCCTTCCCGGCAAGCTGTAAAATCTCGGGGCAAATGGGACCCTTCCCAGGGATCTGAGCAGGGAGCCGTCTCAGGTTTTTCAGGCAAATCTCTCCTCCTACCACACGTGACCGAAAGGCAGTCAGCCGCAGAGGGAGAGAGGGAGAGACGGAGGCACCGCAGCGCTCGCAGCCACAGCGTACGGGAGCACGCCGCCGCCGCGTCCCCGGGAGCACCGCGGAGCGTCCCGCGCTCGGCGTCTGCGGAGCCTGCGCACGGCCACGCCGCGAGGCGCAGCCGCTCCCGGGCCCGCAGGGCGAGTGCCGCGCAGCGCAGGGAGCGGGAGCGGCGAGCGCGCGCAGCCTTCGCAGCGCGCCTGCCCACCCAGCGCCGCGGGAGCAGGGCCGCCGGGCCGCACGCAGCTGGGCCGCGCCGCAGCCTCGCCGCAGCCATCGGAGCCCCCTCGTCGGCCCCTGGGAGCCTCGCAGCGACGTGGATCAGGGGTGAGGAAAAGCTGAGGGGCCCCCAATCCCCGGGCAGGCCCGACGACGGGCCCGCGCACCCCTGTCCAGGCCCAGGCCTTTTCCTTCTCCTCGGGGCTCCTGCCCATCCCCACCCTCCCCAAGGCTCGCGCCGGAATGCGGGGGTACTGTGAGCGCCACTTACACCACGGCTCGGGAGATCATCCAGGACACCATCTTCCCCAGGCCTTGGGTCCCACTGTGGGGGGTGGCTGGATGCCGAGCGCGGCGAACCAGGCCGCCAACGGCTGACCGCGCGCTTGCCAGCTGCTCGCGCTCCCGGGCCGCGCCGGCGCCCTCGGGAGCCGGGCCCGGTGTGTGCGCGCGGCGGCCGAGCTGCGCCGCAGTCGGTCCTTCGCGGGTCCCCGCCCGCTGGCCGAGCCGCCGCGGAACCGGCCGGCCCCGCCCCTGCGCTCCGCTGATAGGCGACGGCGGCGGCGGCGGCGGCGCTGGGCCGGAGCCGGGTCTGGGCTGCTGGGCTCCCCGGGGCCCCGAGGGCGAGCCCCCCAGCCGGCGCTCGAGGGCCTCTGGGCCCGGACCCCTGCGCTCCGCCCTCCCTCCCCGCCCCCGCGCCTCCGAGACTGGCCCCGCAGCGTGGGGAGGGCCGAGAGGGAGGCCGGGGGCGGAGGTGGGGGAGGAGGGGGCCTTCGGGTTAGGGGTTGTCTGGGAGAGTGTGAAAGCAAAAGGAAACTTTGTGTGCGATTCAGTGGTCTGGACCCGGTCTGAGATTCTGGAGAGCCAAGATTTTAGTTGTGTTTGGCCACTTCCAGCTTTCTCGTGTTGCGATCCGGCGCCCCAGGCATTCTCAGTGTGGACTTGGAAGGGAAAAGCCCAGAAGAATCCTTCACAGACGTCAGGAGTGTACCGGTGTTTGGTGCAGTGCGGGGCGGAGAAGAGGGAAAGAACCTTGCATTTCCCGGGGCGGAGTTGTAACCTTGCTGCTTTAGGCCTCTGTGGGCACGTTTCCATCTGCAAAGCATCTCCAAGGCCCTTTTACGGATATGCACATCCGGTTTTCGCTGAGCTTGTCAGGTACTCAGGGTGAAGCTTGGGCCCTTGCTTACTGGCCAGTTGAGTCTGCTGTTTATTTCAGCCGTTTATTGAGAACATGGATTATTGCTTACTCTTTGCAGTTCTCGCAGATACTGTAATTTCAAGAGAAAGAATGAAGAAAATGGGTGAATGGTCAGATTACGAAAATGATCTTAAAGTTTATTCCTTTTTTTGCAGTTAAGACGATAGTAAAAGATAATTCTAATGTTCACATGGTAGGAAGACTTAAAGATGAAACGTGGGCTTTGACCCTTTAATTACTGTCCCAGAAATTTTAATAGTTTATTTTGTAGCCATACTGTAATTTTTTTGTTCCTCAGTTTCCCGTAATAAAGAGAGGATAATGATACTGTAGTTCGCCTCTTGCCTTCCAGGGTTGGCACTGCTAAATACATGTTTAGGAAGTTTGCCTACTTGCTTGGAATTAGGAATGACACGTCAAATTTTTTTTGAATTACATTCAGATTCACCAAAAACAATGAATTTGGTAATATTATGTTTGATTCCTTATGAAATAAACTTGAAGCCAGAGAGATAATACAGCAACAAAGTGCTTGATTTCTTCTCGGGAGACTAAGGTTGATTCCATCTTAGACACCACTTTCTTCAGTTAGGTTGGTTCTGCTTTTTCATGTCAAAATGTGTATGTTAATTTCAGCAATCTCAATGAAAACTTACATTTGCTTTTCCCACCCCCCCCCCCCCCCCCCCCGCCCCCCCCCCCCCCCCCCTGCTCCCAGGCAGGTTCTTTTTTTTTTTCCTTTCTCTCTCTCTCTCTTTCTCCCTCCCTCCCCAGCCTATGATACACAACATAAGGGGGGTCTGTGTTTCTTTTTCTCTTTTTAAATCCTCCTTTCTGTGGGCTACCCCTCCCTTGCACACTCTCCCCCTTCCGTCTTACCTGCCTCCACTCCCCCCCCCTTGAAAATTTCCTCCTTTCCACCCCTTTTTTTCTTTATAATTATATTTTTTATAGATAAATGCAGAAGAATGACTTATTTTTTGACACAGACGTTTCCACAGCCTCAATTTTTACTTTCTCAACCTTTCTCTGAGTGAAGCTGTATTTTCACATTTTGCATCTTCACTGGATTTTTTTTTTTTTTTTTTTTGCTTTTTAGGTCGGTCACACCCGGCAATGCTCAGGGTTATTCCTGGCTCTGCACTCAGCAATCACTCCTGGCGGTGCTCAGGGGACCATGTGGGATGCTGGGGATCGAACCTGGGCTGGCACAGGCTGGCGCGTGCAAGGCAAACGCCCTACCCGCTGGACTATCGCTCTGGCCCCCTGCATTTCATTTTTTTCTTTTTACTGCTTGCTCTTCATTCTCTACCAATCAGAGGTCGGGACCATGTGGGGTGCTGGGAAGAACCTGGATCAGCTGCATGCAAGGCAAAAACTCTCTACATGCTGTGCTTTGGCTCTGACCCTGGATTCTCGCTTTTGAAATTTGCTGTACAATGAAGGTATCAGTGGGGCGGAGCATAGCATAGCGGTAGGGTGTTTGCCTTGCATGCAGCCAACCGGGTTCGATCCCCCAACATCCTACCTTCCAGAACCACAAGGAGTAATTCCTGAACGAAGAGCCAGGACCCTGAGCATCGCGGGTGTGACCCAGAAAAGCAAAAAAAAATAAAAAAAAAAATGAAAGTATCAATGATTTTTTCCCAAGAGAGGATTTTTTTTATAGTTTTCTCTAGGCCTCCATAATTTATCACTTGAATTTTTATTTAATGCCTATATTATTCTGCTTTATATTATGGTTATTTCTACTCTATTGGATGGTAAATGTTTAAGGACAAGAATTTGTTTTTTTCAGTATCTAGAATTAGGTAATAAAAGTTAGAGACTAGATTCAGTCACTCTCAAATACCAAACTTAACAAACTTCCAGCCATGTATAGTAAATGTCTCTTAAAGATGTATGTATTTTATATCTCAATTTGTAGGGGTGGGAGGTGGGGAGGCATCATTCTCAGTACTGATTATCGTGTCTTCAGGGGAAGTTGAGATTTATAGATCTGCTGGCTGCTCTCTGAAATTTCTGTAGGTTGTTGTGTGTTAAATTCCATTTGTATGCTTGTTATTGGGAATGAGGCCCATTATTGGACCTCGAGCATTGATGCTTGTTATAGCTTCTCATGTCATTCTTTCCTTTTCTCAGTCTGGAACTCTTCACATTATAGTGTGCCGTGTATTGAAAACACCTATTCCGTGCTGTGCCGTGTTGTTGAGTCAACTTTTACAACCCCCAAAACTGAGTAATGTTTGTTCCCTTTCGATATTCTGGAAATAGGTTTAGAGAAGTCACTGCTATTGATTATATAGATCAGAGTAAACAACTGGAAATTGAATTCTTGTTTCCTAATTCTTTACATTGGACTGGCAGACTGATGAATTATGTAAGTCAGTGGGTTTAGCTGGAGATTGCTGTTGAGAATGAGATGTGGTTTTTTTTTTATTGTAGGAACGGTTGGTTCAGCATTTGACGGGTTGGGACCTAGGAATATTACTCTTTTTATCGTGGGTCCTGCACAAAGACTGTCCCTGTGCCCCTGCATCTTAGCACATCCGTCACATCACATGTCCAGTATCCCACCTGATGCTTATATAAAATTTTTAATTATTTGAACCTAGAAATTCCATTTTAGGTAGTGATAAACTGAGACTTGATTTTCATATGCTACTTTTATATGAAAGAATAATTTGTTTACAATTTAAGCAAGAATTTATAGTTGTGGTATCTTTGATCACAAGAAATTCTGTGTTGATAGCTGTCATGTTCAGTACTAGTGACTTTTTTGGGCGATGGTGTTGGGGATTGAATCCGAATCTCATGCATGCAAGGCTAAGGCAGAGCTATATCCCTAGCCCACAGAAGCTCTTAAAGGTAGTTTTAGGGGCCAGAGCGATAGTACAGCAGATACTTTGCCTGCAGTTGTCCTGAATTTAATTCCCCAGCAACTCATGTGGTCCCCGAGCATGGCCAGGAGTAATTCCTGAGTGCAGAGAGAGGAGTAACCCCAAGCATCACTGGTGTGAACCACAAAGCAAAAAAAAAAAAAACCAAAAGCCAACAACACCCCTCCCCCAAAAAAAAGGGGTGGTTTTATTTGGGGCAGGAGCAAGTACATATGTAAAAGTGCTTGTCTTGCAAGCAGCTGTCTTGGTTCAATCTTGGTGGGAGGCAGCTCATTTAGAGCAGGTACTATGATGTTTGGCAAGGCAATCTGTGTTTCCTGTTAAATGAGGTTACTATTATGATGATCAAATGTAAAGGGTTCTAATAGGGTCAATAGACCCTAGTGCATGAGTTGTTTTGTTTTCTGCATCTTCAGTGTTAATCTAGAGGTAGGTGGACGGTACATTTTTTGCATCTTAAAAGTAATTTATAAGGGAAATAAAACATACTGGAAATATACCTGGAAGAGCAGGTAGTATCAACAGAATTACTGGGTACAGGGATCGGATTTAATCTATGTAATTATGAATGAGTGTGCTAAGGAGATTAAATATTACATCATCTTTCATTTCTGTTGTGTATTATTTACAAGTACTTGAAAATACTTCTATTGGGAGAAAGATTAAATAAGTTTACCAGAGATAATGACTAGGAAAATCTGAGGAAGAGTAAGAATCTGAAAGACAGATTCTTTGGTTTCTTTTTCTAAGAGTGGTTTTGTCCTAGTGGGCCTGCTTATGGTATTGTTTTTGCTGTTTTTGTTGTTTTCAGTGTAGTAGGTATCAACCCCCATTCCCACCCCCCTAATATCCCCTCCAGGGACTCAGATGTAGGCAAGTGCTTCACCACTAAGCCGAATCACATCTGTTTTATGATTACCATAGTGGTGGGTTTGCAACTGACATTACTGTCCATTTTTAAAGAAACTGTTGGAAATATAGTAACCTGAAATAGACAGAAAGATTCAGTTCTGAGTTAAGTACTTAATGTAGTTGTTGAGAAAAGAAAAAACTAATTACTAACAATGGTGAAAACAAAGGATTTACCATATTTGAGGTTTTAGATTTGATAGTAAACTTCCTTATAATAAGGACTTATCCTTGTTTATTTCATTTTATTTTATTTTTTATTTTTTTTTTTTTACGAAGTTTTTAAAACAGTTAAGGATTCAGAGAGAAAACTTTCCACCCAGCTTTGGGGGCTAAAGATAATTTTGGGTTTTACAAAGCTAAATGTTAGAGAACCATCTAGTTATTACATTTGAGGCATGTCGAGTATTCACGTTGAGTCGATTAAATCTGAGCTTTATTTATGTATTTATTTATTTTTGCTTTTTAGGGTCACACCTGGCAATGCTCAGGGCTTACTCCTGGCTCTGCAGTCAGGAATTACCTCTGGCGGTGCTCAGGGGACCATATGGGATGCCGAGGATCGAACTTGGGTCGGCCACATGCAAGGCAAACGCCCTACTCGCTGGACTATTGCTCCGGCCCCAAAATCCGAGTTTTAAAGTCAGTATAAATAGTTTTAAAGTCAGTATAAATTTGTGATATCAAGTATTGCTCATGTGTATATGAGCTTTCATGAAACATTCTACAAATGTTTCATTTGTAGAAAGCATACGTGTTTGGTAATTCCATTATGTCTAATAGCAGAACTTTAAACATTTCAATTGAAACCAATTTTAGTGGAATTTCAAAGCACATGTAATCCAAAGGTTAGGCAGTGAAAAGTGAGTCTTATCTCATGCCTGCAGCTACCTACTTCCGTTTAGAGACAGTCTCGGTTGCTGGGGCCCCTTCCCTTCCCTCTGAACTCTCCCTCCACTGTACTCCCCTTCTTTAGACCCAGTTACGTGCAGGTATTCACTTAACATAAAAGTAGAAGTTCTGTCACTTGGGTATGAGGATGTATTTAAGAAATGATTTTGGGACACCCACTCTGATAGTTAATTTAATTTTTTAAATTTTGGGGGTTTTAGAGACATGCACCACAGTGCTCAGGGCTTCTGGTGGTTCTTGGGAGACCAGATATGGTGTTGGGGATAGGACCTAGGAGGCCATGTTTAAGACCGAGCACCTTACCTTCTAACTATCTCTCTGACGCCTGTGCTTAATCACTTTTAAATGTATATCGTAAACTCTAGGGCAACCATGGTTGAAGGAGTGTAACAGTTAAGAGAGGAGGGAAAAATGGATCCACACATGCTCAATTAATCTTCAAAAAGGTAGGAAAAAAAGGGAAAAAATAGGAACAAGGAAAAAGTGAAACAAGTAGATCAGTAACTACTGTAGTAGATGCTGATCTATCAGTAATCATCTCAGTCTAAATAAATGAAAACATTGTAAGAGAACTGGATCAAAATATCCATTGTTGGATCTTTCTTTTTTTTTTTTTAAATGTATATTAAAAAATAGAGGAACAATAAAGATAAACCATGCTAACACTAATCTAAAGAATGCAGTAGTAATTGCATTCAGACAGTAGGATTGAGAGCCACTTACAAGGAAATATACTTTCATAAATGGTGTAACTAAGTGCTCAGACTCTTTAATCTGTAGTATGTGTGCTTTTAACAAAAGGTGTCAAAATGTGGGACAAAAACCTGATAAAGCTGAGGTAGAAATTGATGAAACCTTGACTGTTAGATCTTTAAAGCTACTTGGTCAGAACTGAAAAGAACCAGCAGGCAGAAAATCTGTAAACACAGTATAATTCAACAGTACTCATTTTATCTGTTATTATTGCCTATAATTGACATCGATAGACTATATCCAATATCGGTAGATTAGAAGTTTTCTCAGGCTTGAATGCGTAAAGATGACATTCTAAAACACTGACAAATTAAAAAAAATAGAAGTCATGGGCTGAGGATGTGGCTTTAGTGGGAGAGCACGTGCTTTACATGTGTGTGGCCCTGGGTTGTTCACCAGAACAGTGTGGCCAGCGCAGCAACAACAAAGAAGTCACAGAGTATTGCTCTAAACCACAGTGGAATGGAAAGAGAAATCAGTGCAGAAAAGAGTTGGAAAAAATCTCCATATATTTTTTTTTCCATGCTTTTTGCGTCATACCGGGCGATGCTCAGGGTTTACTCCCTGGCTTTTTTCTTTCTTTCTTTCTTTCTTTCTTTCTTTCTTTCTTTCTTTTTTTTTCTTTCTTTCTTTCTTTCCTTTCCTTCCTTTCCTTCCTTTCCTTTCTTCCTTTCCTTCCTTTCCTTTCCTTCCTTCCTTTCCTTTCTTTCTTCCTTTCCTTCCTTTCTTCCTTCCTTCCTTCCTTCCTTCCTTCCTTCCTTCCTTCTTTCTTTCTTTCCTTCCTTCCTTCCTTCCTTCCTTCCTTTCCTTCCTTCCTTCCTTCCTTCCTTCCTTCCTTCTTTCTTTCTGTATTTATTTATTTATTTATTTATTTATTTTTGCTTTTTTTTGTGTCACACCCAGCAATACTCAGGGTTACTCCTGGCTCTGCACTCAGGAATTACTCCTGGCGGTGCCTGAGAGACCATATGGGATGCGGGGGATCGAACCCGGGTCCAGCCACTTGCAAGGCAAACGTCTTACCCGCTGGACTATTTCTCCAGCCTCTACTCCTGGCTCTTCGCTCAGGAATTACTCCTGGCGGTGCTCGGGAGACCACATGGGATGCTGGGGATATGAACCCAGCGCTTTGCGTTTGCAAGGCCCTACCCGCTGTGCTATTGCTCTGGCCCCATTCTCTAAATATTTGGAGACTGAAGAACACCTTTATGAGTAGTAACACATGAGTCAAAAGGAAAAACCTAGAGAAATTTAAAAATAGTTTTAACTCAATGAAAATATAGTATCAGTGTTTGGTATTCAGTGAAGGTTCTTACAACATAGCACCAAATGTATATATCACGGAAGAATTCTACTATACATCATTTAAGCTTCCATTTTGGAAAATTAGAAAAAAAAATTAATTCTAAGCAGAAATCACAAGAATTAGAGTAAAAATCAATGTAGTAAAAACAGTAGAGCAAAATGGATAAATTGAAGAGCTGGTTCCTTGACAATATCCATAGAATAGATAAATTGCTAGCGTGGTAACTGCAAAAAAAGACACAGTTGCTATTTTAGAATATTGATCTTTTCAGTCTATTTGCTTAGCTCAGATCAAGTTTTTGAGTAGGTAGTTGGAATAGGAAATAGCATACTATGTCCATTCATTTCCCACATCAAACTAGTGTTGTACATTCAGGCAGAGTGTAATCCCTTTTTGGGATAAAACTGAATAAAATTTCAAGTGGGCATGTAGATTAACAGTAGAGTGAATGTGAGACTCTGGGTTGATTCCCACTTCTCCCCCACTGCACCCTCCCGAAGTAGTTTGTTCTCACTAGCATGTTGTGTTAGCTCATTGTTTTGATTTGCATTTACCTGTCAGTGATGCTGAACACTCATATGCATCTTGGCCATTTTTATGTTTTATTTGAATTTGTGTCTGTACAGCTCATCTTCCCACCTTTGTATTTTTTGGATTGTTTATTATTTTGTTGAGTTCTGAGTACCTTATAGATTTTGGATATCAGCCTTATGGCAGATGTGTAGTGAGTGAACATTTTTTTTCGTGTTAACTAGGTTAATAAACTTGATCGCTTGACATCCCGTTGTTCATCGATTTGCTCGAGCGGGCGCCACTAACATTTCCATTTGACCCTATCACGTGCAAGTGTAGCCCAGTGGCATCTGCTTCCTTCAGGAATACGAAGAGCCTCAAACCGTTCGTTGAGGGTCTTAACGAAGAAGTCTGACCATCTTGTAGGTGGGTGGCCACGTGATCTTTTGATATCCCGTGGGATCCAGTCGGTAATGGCTCTAGTCCAGCGGTCGTCTCCAAATCGCATTACATGTCCAGTCCATCCGATTTTTGACGCCTTGGCAAACGAGACAGCATCCCTGACTCTGGATCGTCGATGGAAGCCAGGGGCTCCGGATTCCTTCTCTCACTTGAGTGAGGCATGATATTCCAAGCATAGCTCTTTTGATACCTCTTTGGGAGACCCGAATAGCATTCTCATCCTGCTTTTGTAGGGCCCAGGTCTCTGAGGCATATGTTAATGCAGGGAGAATGGTGTCCTTGAAGAGATGTGCCCGGAGCCGGAGGTTCTTTGTCCTTTAGCTATTTCTTTGATGCTTTTGAAGGCATTCCATGCCGCTCTCTTCCCCCTGCACAGCTCAGGTTTTAGGTCGTTCATCATGTTGATTTCTCGACCTAGGTATACATAACTGCTACATTCAGAGATGTTTGTTCCATTGAGAGTGAATGGGGCCTCTGGAACTAGTTCCTTTTTCATGAACATTGTTTTGTTGAGATTCAGAACAATTGGCCATACCACATGGTAACCAAGCTCATTGAGGTTTGTAGGGAGCACATGATGTCGCTCTGTCTCACTTTCATTGATTTAAAGACCAAAGCGGTCATCGAAGTCCTAGCCAAACAAGGCATTCTAACTCCATACATCAAGATCCTTCGTGAGCTGTATTACAGATTCACCACCAGGATCTCACCATTCTATAAGGAAGTGATTATTGATGTCAAAAGAGGGGTTTGGCAGGGTGATACCGTTTCACCAAAACTCTTCAGCGCCACCCTCGAGAACATGCGACAGTTAGAACGGGAAGGAATGGGAGTGAAGATAGATGGTCGGCAACTACACCACCTCCGCTTCACTGATGACATCGTTCTAATAACACCAAACATTAGCCAAGCAGCACAAATGCTGGCTGACTTCGACCGAGAATGTGGAAAGAGGTCTGCAGCTGAATCTCAACAAAACTATGTTCATGAAAAACGAACTAGGTTAATAAACACTTCCTTTTTTCCCTTCTGTGCTGAAGTACACATGCATGGCAAGGGCTCTCCTTGCTGAATTACATCTCTTGCCCCAAGTTAAATACTTCCTAGTCCATTAAAATGAACCAGATTCCAGAGAGGGCCTATGTTGAGATTCCTTGACTGCACTAAACAACTGTTAGTAAGGTAGGTATTCAGTAGTTAAAGGAGCAGAACTAAGCAGTTGTCAGAGGGTAAGTCAGTCTGTGACTAATAAGGAAAATCCGGGGGGGGGGAACTGGGGAGAAAGCAAATAATTTGTCCTTAATTCACAGCAATGAATAAAGGTGGAGTCAGTTACAGCTGCCTTTATTAAAGTTATGTTGTGATTTTTGAGGCCACATTGTTTTTGGGCAATGTTCAGGGATTACTCTTGTCTCTGTGCTCAGGGATCACTCTTGGAAGTGCAGGGGGACAGTATCTCAGGGTTTGCGCTTGGGTCAGTGGAATACAAGGAGAGTGCCGACCTAATGTACTGTCTCACTGGCTTTTGAGAATCTTAAAGCTTCCTAGGTCTGCAGTGCTAAAAAAAAAAAAGCAAAGGATTTTTTTTTGTTTGCTTGCTTGGCTTTTTGAGTCATACCTCAAAAGTCTCAAGGGTTACTCCTGGCAGTGCACTCAGGAATTACTCTGGGGACAGTATTGGATACTGGGAATCAAACCAGGGTCTGCCCTATTCAAGGCAAATGCTTTATCTGATGTACTATCGCTCTACGTGCTGTACTATTGCTCTACCTGCTGTAGTATCACTCCACTCCGCAAAGGATTGTTGAGTATAGAAATCTAAGGATTGAGCAACAGGAGTAAGGTGGAGCAGATATGTAAGTTTCTGGGTTAGAAACATTTGTTTGACATTGTTCCTTCCCACATCTTTGAGCTAATTGGTAGGCTGTCTTCCTAAAATTTTCATCCAAGATTTTTTTTTTTTCCTTTTTTTGTGGGTGCCATAACTCACCTGATGCTATGCTCAGGGGGTTACTTGTGGCTCTGCACTCAGGGATCACTCCTGGAGCCAAGTGGGATGCTGGAGATCAAACCCAGGTTGGCCACATGCAATGCAAGTTTCCTTACCTGCTGTATTACCACTTCAGACCCTCTAGAGATTTTTAAAATTGCTTTCCCATATTATAATTGTTTCTCTTTATTTGCTTCTATTTGCTTCTATTCTATTAGCTGCCATTTTAAAACAAAGATGCTAATAATCAAACGAATATATCTTCTAACTGTTTTGACAGTTAAACTATAGGTAGAAAGACCCCTGGAATGTATCTACCTTATATAATATTTTTTCTGTTAAATTGTTGATTTTTCTTAGTTTTCACCTTTTTTTTTTTCTCTCTTTGGGCCAAACCTAGCAATGCAGGGATTATTCCCAACTCCGCACTCAGGAATTACTCCTTGTGGTGCTTGGGGACCATATGGGATGCTGGGAATTTAACTGGGTTGGCTGCATACAAGGCAAACGCCCTACCTGCTGGACTATCGCTCTACGTGCTGAGATTTTAGATGCTAAAAAATGGACTGCGGTCTTTGGATTGAGAACATTGTAACTTGACTTTTTAATATTTTTCTCAGATCCTTTGTCTTCACATTTTTGTTACTTAAGACTTGTGTCCTTCCGTATATAGGTCATTTAGGTCAAAGACACAGTTTGTCCGTTTATGATATGAACATAATCACTTCTGGGAATTATTTTGAGTATTATATGATACTGCCTTTTAAAGCATTGGCATATTAGCTTGTCCATAATATGACTTTAGTAATTATTAACAATTATTTCCCTTAGTATTGCTTTTTCGAGCTGTGCAGTATTCCTGGAATTGTATTTAGTATCTGGATTCAGGTTTTGCTATTTTTGTCTCAAGGATTGGTTCCCTCTTTTGTAATCCAAAGAAAAAGGGAGTTGAGCAAGGAATTTATTATATGAATTGTTGTAGGTGGAGGGAGAATTGAAGAACTGGCAGGTTTTTTTTAAAGCCCCTCATCCTATTTAAAAAAAAACAGCTGTTTGATTTCAGTGAGCACAAGATGAAAAGAAGCAAGCTTCAACTTCAATAGTGATTTGAATACTAATGTGCAGTAATGAGCTGCTGGTGATGTTAGAGGTCACCTATATCAAAGAAAGATGATAGAAAGGATAACATTTGCTAATTGGCAAGGTTTGTAAAAATGATTCTGACCTTAAGTGACTTATGCATTCCATTATATTTCAACATATTTCATAATTGGAATCAATGTAAAATTGAATATACATAAATAAAATATATTTTCTTGGTAGCCATTGGCAAATTATTCTTTATTTAAAATAAATTATTTTTGGCCTCACTTGCAAGACATATGCTGTACCGTTTGAACTACTTTTCTGACCACTGTGGTTCAATCTCATTTTCTAGGTTTTTTTTTTTTTTTTTTTTTTTTGTGCCTACAACTGGCGATGCTCAGGGGTTACTCTTGGCTCTGTTCTCAGGGATCACTCCTGGGAGTACTTGGGGGGGGGAGGTGCATATGGATGTTGGGAGAGGGAACCCAGGTCGACTGCATGCTAGGCAATTGCCCTACTCGCTACACTATTTCTCGACCTCCTTATTTGCCAGTTTTAGAAAAATGATTATTAGGTGGACCCGCCCAGGAGCGGCCCGGGAACCAGCATGCAGAGCTTCGCAAGCGGCTGGGGGAGACTGGAGCCTGGCTCGCGCCGAGCCCAGCTGACGATGGGATCCCGAGGAGGGCAGATGGGTTTTGGGTGTTGGCCCATCGCCTCTGGGGGGTCCCGGAAGCAGCCAGATGAAACTCGCCCATCACACTAGCCACCATCTTCACTGTCCGACGCTGAGAAACTGCCTGGACGACCAGATCAACAAAAGCAAAACCAGTTCAAGCCCAGGTAGGCGGCTCCCAGAAGCGGGAATCACTGGGAATTCGCCAGATGGAGTCAGGGTTTAGCCACTCCCCCCTCCATTTTGTCGAGCCTAGTGGACCCGCCCAGGAGCGGCCCGGGAACCAGCATGCAGAGCTTCACAAGCGGCTGGGGAGACTGGAGCCTGGCTCGCACCGAGCCCAGCTGACGATGGGATCCCGAGGGAGGGCAGATGGGTTTTTGGGTGTTGGCCCATCGCCTCTGGGGGTCCCGGAAGCAGCCAGATGAAACTTGCCCATCACACTAGCCACCATCTTCACTGTCCGGACGCTGAGAAACTGCCTGGACGACCAGATCAACAAAGCAAAACCAGTTCAAGCCCAGATCGCGCGCCGCTAGCGGCGCGTGGTCCACTAAAAATAGTGAAACAGTAATGTCTTTTAATGCACTGTATTCCACGAAGAGCAGGAAAGTTTATCGGGAAGGAGATATAAAGACGAAAAAGAAATGACATACAGAATCTGCCAAGTAGTTGAGGTGCGGGAGGGGGAGGGAGGTGGGGACATTGGTGATGGTAGATGGGTTTGGGTAGAGGGATGGGTGTTGGAACACTGTAGATCCAAAACTCTACATGAGCATCTTTCAATTGTATGTCTGAAATGTTGTAATAATATTTGGGGGGAAATAATAAAATTAAAAAAAAAAAAAAAAAAACAAAAAAAAGTATATATTAATAAAATATGTGGGGATATGTGTATTGATATACAGGTAAACAGCCTTTTTAAGAACTTGATAAACTGGCAAACAGCTTTTTTAAACATTTGTACCTTTGAACATTCCACCAGCGACATATGAATATGAGAAAGATCTTCCAACATTCCTGTCTCTTATAAAGCCTAATAAAGATGTTATAAAGTAAAAAAAAAATGATTATTAAATGGAAACTTTGGCTGGAGTTTTATTGTTGTTATTGTTTTTTTTTTTTTTTTTTTTTTTTTTTTTTTGGTCAAACCCAGCAATGCTCAGGGGTTACTCCTGGCTCTGCACTCAGGAATTACTCCTGGCGGTGCTTGGGGGACCATATGGGACGCCGGGGATCGAACCCGGGCCGGCACAGGCCAGCTGCGTGCAAGGCAAACGCCCTACCCGCTGGGCTATCGCTCCGCCCCCAATTGTTGTTATTGTTATTTTGGGACCACATCTGGCTTACTTTTTTTTTTTTTTTTTTTTTTGCTTTTTGGGTCATACCCGGCAATGCTCAGGGGTTTCTCCTGGCTCTGCACTCAGGAGCTACTCCTGGCCTTGCTTCGGGGGACCATATGGGATGCCGGGGATCGAACCGGGGCCGGCACAAGCCAGCCACGTGTAAGGCAAACGCCCTACCCGCTGGGCTACTCCTCCGGCCCCCATCTGGCTTACTTTTGACTCTACACTCAGGGGTTGCTCCTGGCAGTGCTTGGGGAATCAAACCTGGATTGACTGCATGCAAGACAAGCACTGTGTCCACTATATTCTATAAATCACCGCCAGTTTGATTTTACGTTGTGATTTAGCTGGAAAATAGTAAGATAATTACTTGATAGAAATAATACACTATTCTTTTTGTTGTTGTATTGAGGACACACCCATTTGAGTTTAGGGCTTATTTCTTAGGAGTGTGCTTAAGGATCATGCCTGATGGTGCTTAGGGAGCCATACTTGGTGTCAGGGATTGAACACGGTTGGCTGTGTGTAGGGTGAGCACCTTAGCTGCTGTATTATCTCTCTGGCCCCTAGGCCTGCATTCTTAACATTTGACCCATCACCCAAGTTTGGTCATTTTTTTTCTTCTGTTTTTTGTGGTTTCAGAAATCACATGCAGTGTCTCACATACACTAAGGCAAGTGTTCTACTGATGAGCCACCTACCTAGCTTGGGAATTCTTTACTATAGATTAATATACTTTTCTATATTGGAAGTGTAATTGAAAGTCAGGCTACTCAGAAATCATATGCTATTCCAGGCAGCTGCAGAAAGAAAGCATTTCCTGATTTTCTCTTTCTCTTTGAAATGTGATCTGGAACTCTAAATTAGAGGGAAAAGATTCTTGAAGTACATTCAGTTTTCTAATTTTAACAGTTTAAAAAAAATCAGTTATATGACTGTTAGAGTAGTCAACTCAGTGGTCAGTGAAATGTGGCTGCATTATAAATTTATTTATGTTTGAATGTAAGTCACTTATATTATCTTTTAATAACATAAAAGACGTTGCACTTGTTATTTTAATCATCTGTACTTTCAGACACCAATACATTTTGTTTATTTATGCTTAAAAATAGACTGGTTTATATATCTATGTCAAGCCAATGTAAATATGCTTATTTAAATTTTTGGTATCAATATTACTTTCATAAGATCTTTTCTTGAATTATAACTGGTGTTGAAAAGGAAGATAAGGGAAAGAAGGAAAAACATGGAAACAATGAAATCAGACAGTTTAAATCTTTTTTAACCTTACATATAAGGCTAATAGTTTTATTTCACACTTCCCTTGAACACGAGACTATTGTCAAAGCTATATTTTAGTCAGACTTCTACAGCTAAAACAAAGTGAAACTTTCAGGAATTTTTTGGGTTTTGTTGTTGTTCAAAGCAGTGCAGTTTGTTTTCCGTTCTGACTCTGCCTCCCTCACCAACAATCTCTGCGTTCTCATGGAATTCCCATTTTGATGTGGTATATAATGATGTAATTTGTTTTTCTTTTATTTTTAATGCTATTGTAAAATTATTATTTGTGTGTGAGTATTGGGGGGTTAGACACCTGGCAGTGCTGAGGGCATACTCCTGGCTCTGTGCTTAGGAATCACAATTGTGGTCCTTAGGCGAACCGCGTGAACTGGGGTCATCTGTATGCAGGGCAAGAACCTTCTTTTCTTACTATCTCCAGCTATGTTTTTTAACAATTTTTTCCACTTAGCAATTAACTTTTTAAAAAAATTTTCTTTTAGACTATTTTATTTTATTTTATTTTTATTTTATTTTTTTTTGCTTTTTGGGTCCACACCGGCAATGCTCAGGGGTTACTCCTGGCTCTGCACCTCAGGAATTACTCCTGGCGGCGCGGGGACCATAGAGCCGGACGCCCCGGGACGGCCCGGCAGCCCGCGCCCCCCAACGCGCAAGCCAACGCCCTACCCGCTGGGCTACCGCTCCGGCCCCTTTTAGACTATTTTAAAGTTCTCCTTAAGTATTAATTTTTCTTCAGATGTGGTTAAAAAACCCTTTTGTTGGAAGATTGAACTTACTTTTCAATGAAAAAATGCTAATTGCTGTTATTTAAAAATAGTGTCTTCAATAGCACTTTTCAATGAAAAAGTGTTAATTGCTGTTATTTAAAAGAGTATCTTCCAGTCCACAGAATGGGAAAGAATATTCACCCAGTACCCATCTGACAAGGGGTTAATATCCAGGATCTACCAGGCACTGGTATAACTTTACAAGAAGAAAACAACCAACCCCATCAAAAAAATGGGGAGAGGAAATGAACAGAAACTTCAACAAGGAAGAAATTCGAATGGCCAAAAGACATATGAAAAAAATGCTCATCATCATTAATCATCAGAGAGATGCAAATCAAAACAACAATGAGATACCACTTTACACCACAGAGACTGGCACATATCCAAAAGTGCTGGCATGGATGCGGAGAAAAGGGGACATTCATCCATTGTTGGCAGGAATATCGACTGGTACAGCCTTTCTGGAAAACAATATGGACATTCCTCCAAAGACTAGACATTGAGTTCCCATTTGACCCAGCCATACCACTCCTGGGAATATACCCTGGGAAGCCAAAAATACGCAGCGGAAACACCATCCCAACTTTTATGTTCATAGCAGCATGATTCACAATAGCCAGAATCTGGAAACAATCAGAGTGTCCGAGAATCGATGACTGGATAAAGAAACTTTGGTACATCTACCCAATGGAATACTATGCAGCTGTTAGGAAAAATGAAGTTATGAAATTTGCCTATAAATGGATGGACATGGAGAGGATCATGTTGAGTGAAATTAGCCAGAAGGAGAGAGACAGATATAGAATGACTGCATTTATTTGCATGACATAAATATATATATATATGTACATATTATGATACCAGTATCCAAGGTCAGGTGAAGCATGATGGATCAGGAGGTCTTGTCAAAGGTGGAAATTATCACAAACGTGTGGGAGTCAGGCTAGGTAAGATAGAAAATGGAACAGTGTGCCAACAGTTGTCGAGGGTACTAATACCAACCTAGAACTGAGCATTAAATACAGGCAAAAAGATACACATGATATCATTTTCTTTTCTTTTTTTTCTATTTTTTTTTTTTTGGGGGGGGTCACACCCCGCGACACTCAGGAATTACTCCTGGTGGTCCTTAGGGGACCATATCAAATGCTGGGATCGAACCCAGGCAGACACAGGCCGGTTGCGTGTAAGGCAAGCGCCCTACCCGCTGGGCTATCGCTCCAGCCCCCACATGACATCATTTTAATGTATGTATTGTAATCCACAATGTGGAAGGGAAGGAATAGAGAAAGATATAAACAGAGAAAAGAAATAAAGAACCTGCCATAGAGGCAGGCTAGGGGGAGAGGGAGGGAATCGGGGACTGGTGGTGGGAAATGGGCACTGGTGGAGGGATGGGTGCTGGAACACTGTATGAACGAAACCTAAATAAGAATATCTTATGAACATCTTTGTAATTGTGTATCTCACGGTGGTATAATAAAATATTAAAAAAAAAAGAGTGGCTTCAATATCCTGGTAATATATGGAACAGGAGTACTTGTCAGCAGTTGGAATCAAACACGTGTGAATGGAGATCAGATGTTGGGCAGTGTGCTAACAATTGTTGGAAATGATAATGCCAGATTAGAACTGAGTATTGAACATAGGCCAAGGGATATACATGATAACCCCAAATTGTATGTATTGCAAGCCACAATTTGTAAGAAGGAAGAAAGAGAGAGACAGAGAGATAGGAGAAGAAAAAATGCCTCTGTGGGAGGAGGGAGGGACTTTGGGGATATTGGAAGGGTGGTGGAACTTTGGGTGCTGGAACACAGTGGCTGAGACCCAATCATGAAAACCTTTGTAATGATATATCTCACAGTGGTATAATTAAAAAAAAAAACTTAAAAAAGTGAAAATAGGGGCTGGAGCGATAGCCCAGCGGGTAAGGTGTTTGCCTTGCGCGTGGCTGGCCTGTGCCTGCCAGGGTTCGATCCCCGGCATCCCATATGGTCCCCGAGCACCGCCAGGAGTAATTCCTGAGTGCAGAGCCAGGAGTAACCCCTGAGCATTGCGGGTGTGACCCAAAAAAGCAAAAAAAAAAAAAAAAAAAAGTGAAAATAGTGTCTTTTCATAATGACCCTTCAGTATTGCAAATCACAATGGACAGAGAGAGAGAGAGAGAGAGAGAGAGAGAGAGCTATAGAGGCAGGTGATGGGGGGTGTAGGGAAACTGGAGACACTGGTGTTGCAAAATGTGCACTGGTGGAGGGATGGGTGTTGGAACACTGTATGACTGAAACCCAATCATGAACATCTTTGTAATTGTCTATCTCATGGTGATTAACTAAAAAAAAATCCCATCTTTAAAAATAATGGTATCTTTATAAGTGCAAGAAATTTCTGCTAGACTGGATATATATTTTGAAAGTTTAAAATGAATTCTCTTGTGGCGGGGGAGAAAGAGCTGTTTCTAAAGTTGGCAAGAAAACTTCCTCTTGGGACTTTGGCAGAAGTGTTATGCCAGCTATCTGATTCAGCTGCTAGAAAGCACTCTAAAAGTTGCCTTATTTGTCTGGAAAGAATCTGGAGACCAAATTTGAATTTTTACCCAAGTGAGAATTGTAGCTCTAAGTGGATAAGGAAACAACTGGGCAAGATTCTTCAGTGACAGTGGAACCAGAGCATGTCATAAATTTGAGTGTTAGATTCTAAATAAAAATTTCAGACTCAGAGGCTCTTTATAATCGAGAAATACTGGGGGAGTTAGTCACATCTTTGGAAACCTATAGGAGAAAAAGAAAAGGAAGTCTCATTTTAAGTTGTTTTCTATTTAAACAGTTTACAGCCAAGCTTGCTGAAGCTTGAAGGACCCTGTGCAAAAAAATGGTCAGGATCAGGAGTATTGGTGCAGAAATAAAATTGCCAGGGTCTGGAGAGAGCTCAAAGGCTGAGTGCATGCTCTGCTGCAGGACACTGGGGTTCCGACTCCAGACATCGTGGTTTGATCTCTAGCACCACCAGGGGTGACCTACTGGGTGTGCCCCAAAGCAAAATAAATAACTGGGCTAAATGACTGTTTTTGTATCAATTCTTGGTGAATATTGGTTGAGTACCTATGCTCAGCACGGCATATAGATATTAAAGCACAACCATAAAGTCATTTGGAATTTAATTATGTAGAGGGGAGAAAAGGATAAGTGATTGAAAATAAGGCAGGGATAAAAGTGAAGAAATTACTGTTAAGGAAAAGGGACTGCAATAGTAAACTAAGATGAGAAGGGTAAGAAGAAATGTAGAAGTAGAGAAAATGATTTCGATTTTGCTTGTCAAATGAATTAATTCCTCTGTCAAATATTAGCCTGCCCTATAACAAAGACCCACGCTGTGAATTGTATGACTTTTTGGGCAAGGTAGTTTAACACTGTTTCAGTTTTCTGAGGTTGGTAGACTAGCTCTTCTAAATTGCTCAGTAGAATTCCTGGAAGGTGATAAATGCTCAGTAATGGGTATTTCTAGAGCTATCCTTTTGTTGTTATTGGCACTTTATGTTCCTGTGTTCAACAAATTAAACTATTATCAGTTATTGAATAAATAGGACAAAGTCCCTGGCCTGAGGAAACTTTGATTCTTATTGATTAGTTTTATGAAGGGAATACATTGAAGGGTGGGAAAGAAAGTGTAACTTAAAGGTCATTTTATATGTGGCCTGGAAAGTCTTTTTTGAAGCTGTGGCTATTTAAATGAGGTCAGAGGTCGTGTCCATTAGGTCAAGAGCATAGGAAAATTACAGTTAACAAAGAACATTAGGAAAACTACATTTTAACAAAGGCAGCATCATGTTCAAGGCTAAGAGGCTGAAGGCAGGCTTTTACACTTGAGGAACAAAAAGAACATAGAAGACCCGTGTGCCTCTACCATGAAAGGGCTAAGAGCTGTCTGAGAGGACCCGTTGTCCTCATCAGCCAGCTTTCCTCAGCAGTCTCCCAGAGCTGATGTACTTTTAGAACTTACCTGATATCCTGAAGGTACATTACACTTGTGCACAAGTGTAAGAGGAACTAGCTTGCGTTGGATCTTCAGAGCGATTCCTGTCTAAGTGGGAAGAAGGCTAATTATTTATTTAAAACACTTTATAATTTCAGTTTAATGTTTCTCAAACTTAACTAATTACTATTGGCTGTTTCAGAAAACATATGGTTTGGGTTTTGATCCCCCCGCCCTCCTTAACCTTTATACTTTTTCAGTGTATTGTTCTTGGTTTCTGTTTCTTATAACTATGGTGTTAAGCTTATGAATTGCTTTCTTTAAATATGTATTTCAAAGCTTGTGAAAAGAAGATATGAAGTAAAAACTGCAAAACAAATTGGAGAGAAGACTAAGGGAAAAGTCAGTGGGACAAAAAAATAAAAATGAAAAGATGGTATTAAAACTTTGTGCATCAGCTAGAATAAACATGTTTCTTTTTTCCTCTGGCCTAGTGGGAGTCACTTTTCTGTTTTCTTTTCATTTTATTTATATATTTTTTGCTCTTTTGGGTCATGATTGGTGATGCTCAGGGGTTAGTCCTGGCCTTGCACTGAGGAATTACTCCTGGCGGTGCTCCAGGGACCATATGGGATGCCGGGCAAAGCAAATGCCCTACCTGCTGTGCTATTGCCCTGGCCCCCATGAGTCACTTCTTACTGTCTTTCTATTAAAATTTTTTGTCAGTGAAATAGTTAATAAAAATGGAGTAGGATATCTTGATTTCATGCTGGAGGCTCCAGATTCAGTCAGCCTCTAGAAATAACTATATGGTCCCTGAACTCTGCTGGGATCGACCTTTTTTTTTTTTTTTTTAAACAAGATGCAAAGTAAGAGTATTTAGCTAGTGTTTATTCATGATCTATTTAGAATTAGTAATGGCAGTTTCATCTGATTTTGTGTGCTTGTTTTTGTTTTTTATGCTATAGCATTGTGCTCAAGACTTACTTCTGGCTCCTGGCAGAAGTTCAGAGCTCCTGGCAGGGCTCCAGGGGCCTTATAGGTGCCCTGGGATCGAACCTGTGCAATGTAAGCACTGTACTATCTCTCCAGATCCTGTTATTTAAAAGTGTTAAAAAAAAAAAAACAAAAAAAAAAAGAGTTAATTGCCAGGATATCAAAGACTTTGGAAAATTAATTTTATTTATTTTGTTTTATATTTTAAATTAATACTGATATAATTTCCAGAATCAGATAAATTAAACATTTATTATTTTCTGTTGAATTTGCAGTTAAATAGGGTGTCATATGCTAAGGCTGAATTATGATGGCTCATTTTTAGTGCTTTTTGAACCCATATTTTATAATAGGTAAAGACCATTCCTCTAAATGGCATGTGGAATCCCATACATAAATTTCAAAGAAACCTGTTTTATAATGAGTCAGTGTGAAATCCTGAGTAGCTTATTCTTTTTTTTTTTTCTTTTTGGGTCACACCGGTGATGCTCAGGGGTTTCTCCTGGCTCTGCACTCAGGAATTACTCCTGGTGGTGCTTGGGGGACCATATGGGTTGCTGGGGATCGAACCCGGACCGGCATGGGCCGGCCGCAGTCCAAGGCAAGCGCCCTACCTGCTGGGCTATCGCTCTGGCCCCATGGGTAGCTTATTCTTTGCATTACAGTTCTATGATAGAATTCACAGAGGTTTTATTTTAATTTTTTGGTTGGTTTTCTTTTGGGCCACACCCTGTACGGGCTTACTCAGGCTTACTCAGGAGTCAGTCTTAGCAGTGCTTTGGGGCCCATATGGGATGCCAGAGATTGGGTCGGCTATGTGAAGGCTGTGTGGGTCCAACTTTAACTGCTGTACTGTCTGTCTAGCCCTTGCCTTCTAATCTTTCAGTCACTCAAATTACTCTGTATGCAGCTGTCTATGACTCATTCAAGAACATAATTTCTCATTCTCTCTTCTTTATTGAACCTCTCAAGGCTCAATGCTCATGGACTTGATGCTGAAGGGACTCTGTAGTTCTGGGGATTGAACCTAGAGATCCTGCACGCCAAGCATGGCTTTAGTTTCTTATTTTCTTTAGCTTATCTCTAATATTTTCCGCTTATATTTTTGTTTGCTTATTTCCAAGGACAAATTTTTCCTCTAAGTCACTTTGAGTAATCTACCTCTGAAATACTGAATTAGAGTACTCTCAATCACAGCATTCTGTCCCAATACTGATTTTCCTTCTTTCTTCAGGTTCTTTGTTTAATTAGCTTTTTGGGCCCCACCTGGCAGTGCTCCGGGATCAATCCCGGTGGTTGTTCCTGGGACCATATGTAGTATTGATCAAAACTGAGTCAACCATAATGCAAGGCTAGCGCCCTAGTTGCTGTACTTCAGGCCTCTTTCATGTTTTTAACAGAATTTTTTTGGGTAAATTTTTTAAAAACTGAAGCATGTATCTAGTAAGAGTGCATATAACAAGTATCTGCACAAATTGAACATTCTTAAATAGCATCGAAGGCAAGAAGCATGCCATCAGCTCCCTGAAATTCCCCTCAAAATCTCTTTATTTGTTTGTTTGTTTTTTATTTATTTGTTTGTTTGCTTTTTTGGGTCACACCTGGCAATGCTCAGGGGTTACTCCTGGCTCTGCACTCAGGAATTACTCCTGGCGGTGCTCGGGTACCATATGGGATGCCGGGATCGAACCCGGGCGGCGCACGGGCTGGCCAGCGTGCAAGGCAAATGCTCTACCTGCTGGGCTATCGCTCCAGCCCCTCCTCAAAATCTCTTTAAACATGCCTTGTGCTTCTCAGATTTTCCTACAGCATTAAATGACGCTTTCATAATTATAATATATCTTTAGTTACCAAATGATTGGAATTAATCTTAGCCATGTTATGAAACAATTAACATATGCTTCATTACATGAAGCTATTTTTTGCTTATTAATTTTATGGGGGTGGGGCACAGCCAGCAGTGCTCAGGTGTTGCTCCTGGCTCTGCACTCAGGAATTACTCTTGGCGGTGCTTGGGCAACTATATGGGATGCCAGCGATCAAAACCGGGTTGGCCATGTGCAAGGCAAACACTCTACCCACTCTGCTATCACTTTGGCCTTTATTTATTGCCGTTTTATTCATTGTGCTTAAGTCTGATAACCTGTCCTTGCTGTAGTGTCAGTAACTAAATACAGAACATCAGCTTTTTTCTCTTTTTAAGCATAGCAGTCTTTTCTTTTTCTTCTTTAGGTAAACTATTCTTTTTCAACCCATTTTGAAAAGAACCTTTTTTTTTAATGAAACTCCTCTTTTTCTGTGTGTATTTTAAGTTTTTTTTTTAAATCTAAGTACTGTATTGTTCTCCAATGTGACCTAATCTAAACTAGCTTTGGAATATTCTTGTTTGAAATACTGTTTAAAAATGCTGTTTTCTTGGCTCTTGGGAAACTCCACATGGATAAACCCTTCTGATCTGATGGATTCATGTTCTTGTTTGAAAGCAGGGCTTGCTAAAAGACCTTCAGCCTATGTAAAGAAATGTTCAGTTATATATGAGTCTGTACTGCAACAGAAATACCGAGGCTCTGAGACAGATGAGTGAACACACGTAGACCCATTCCCATCTTTGCTGAGCATCCCACTTGCCACACACACATTTTCCAAAAGTCAAAAGTCCTAATGTGTCAGTTCCTGAATGTGGGAATCAGATCATTCTGGAGTGAATCCCAGTTCTGTTGTTCATGCTGTTATCATTTTATATACTTCCTTTCTTCTCTCCATATCTTAATTTTCGCATTGTAAAGTGAGCATATCATACCTTAAATAATTTAAGGAAGGAGACTTTTGGTGGCTTCTGAGTACTGCAGGTTTAAATAACCCCCATCAATTAAAAAAATTAATAGTCTAAAACGAAACTTAAAAATTGTTAAAATACATGAATTAATGAATATAGCCAATACTAGGATTCCTCTTGGCTCACATTGTCACAGTAAATGAAGTTTCCCCTCCTTTCTCAAGGGTGCAGATGTCAACGTGTGAGGGACAGACATTTGTGCAGTAAATGTCACAATTATAATTTGTCATCTCTTCTGTGTCTCTGATTTCTCTGCCCTACTTAATCTCAAATGTTTTACCTTTATCCTATTGAACCATTACTTTCTTCTTTTCTTTTTAAATATAATTTTATTTATTTTTTTTAAAATTTTTTATTATGTCACTGTGAGATATACAGTTATAAAAGTGTTCATATTTGAATTTCAGTCACACAGTGCTCCATCACCCATCCCTCCACCAGTGCCCATTTCCCTCCACCAATGTCCCCTGATTCCTTCCTCCTCCACTAGCCTGTGTCTATGGCAGACAATTTTCATTACTCTCTCTCTCTCTCTCTCTCTCTATCTATCTCTCTTTTACATACTGTGGCTTACAATACATACAGTTAGAAGTTATGTATATCCTTTTGCCTACCTTCTTTTTTAAAGTATTTATTATACCACCGTGATATATGCAATTATAAAATATACAATTAAAAAGTTCATATTTGGGTTTTGGTCATATAGTGTTCCAGCTCCCATCCCTCCACCAGTGCCCTTCTCCCACCACCATGTCCCCAATTCCCTTCCCCCCCTCCAGCCGCCGCCTCCATGGCAGTGAACCATTACTTTCACCTTTAAAAAAATAATCAGGACCAGAACGATAGTACAGAGGGTAGGGACGTTTTTGCCTTGCATGCAGCTGACTTAGGTTCAATACCTGGTATTCCATATGGTTCCCCAAGCACCGTCAGGAGTAATTCCTGAGTGCAGAGCCCTGAACATCTCCAGGTGTAACCCAAAAAGTCTCTATGGTTAACAATTTGGACAATACAATTTTTTAGTATGGGTGGCCATCTTGGGAGCATCCCTGACCTCTATCCACTAGAAGCCAGTGGTAGGACTTTCTCCTGTACCTGTCACAACCAAACTTGTTTCTAGACTTTGCCATATTTCCTAAAGGATGAAATTGCCTACCACATCCTCCTTTATTGAGAATCATTATATTCCTCTTGTCTTTTCCCTTGTATTCCTGATGAAAAAATCACATAGGTTATTGTTATTATAAATCAGGATTTTCTGATTCAGCCAGGTCCTTAATTATGCCTGGTAATCCTTTAATAATTTCATAGGGATTATTATAGACATTTTTCATTTTTCAAATTTCTTTGTTATTCTCTTAGCATATGACCTTATCTTGTCTTCCAAATGGAATGAAGATTGGGAATTCATCTTTAGGATAATGAAAAAAATCCCAGAATTTCTTCATATTCTGGGAGACTCCTAGCTTTCTTTTCCCTTCCCTTTAAATAAAGTGTTTTATGAATTTGCTCCACTTCCCGCCCCACACCCCCATGCCAAAAAAAAAAGAGGAAAGAAGATAATGCTATTAGATTACTGCCCCTTCAACTTTTTGATGCCACCCATGAGCTAACTTGAATATGAATTCTGACTGTTTCAACTAATATTTTAAACTCTCTAGGTATAATCCAGGTACAGTTATGTTTGCTATTTTGTACTTAAATTTTATATATCATGTACGTTCCTGCTTTCCTGGTTATAGGCAACACCCTGTGATTTGGAATCACAAGATGATTTTAATTGTCAAAGTTATTCTAGGAAGTAAATTTTTCTTGTTAACTCTGACTCATGAGTCTATTGCTTGAATTGTTACAATAGCTTTGTAATTACTCAAATTATATAATGTATACAGTTTGTAATATATTATAATATGTATATCTCATTCTTTGTAAAATTTATATCCATGCTTTATCTGAAGATATCTAAAAGAACCTTGAAGAAATTTTAGAGGTAGGAGTAGTTTGAAATTAAAAACAATACCCAACTAGACTAGAGCTGTTAATCCGACTAGAGCTGTTACCGACTGGATCCCACGGGATGTCAAAAGATCACGTGGCTGTCCACCTACAAGATGGTCAGACTTCCTTGTCAAGACCCTGAAGGAACGGTTTGAGGCTCTTCATATTCCTGAATCAACCAGATGCCATTGGGCTACATTGGCACGTGATAGGGTCCAATGGAAATGTTACTGGCGCCCGCTCGAGCAAATCGATGAATAATGGGATTCAAGTGATCAAGTGACCCAACTTCCCCCCCCCCCCAAAGTCTCGTGTCCTGTCCCCAGACTTAATTCATTGGTGTTATCTTCACCATTGCCTGTTCAAAAATTCATTTTCTGAAAGTCATAGTTCTATAAATTTAATCATCTAT
Source organism: Cryptotis parvus (assembly GCA_021461705.1). NCBI lineage: Eukaryota > Metazoa > Chordata > Mammalia > Eulipotyphla > Soricidae > Cryptotis > Cryptotis parvus. Next base: position 28,166 of record JAJIBD010009753.1, read on the forward strand.
TAATAACACCAAATGTTAGCCAAGCGGCACAAATGCTGGCTGACTTCGAGAATGTGGAAAGATAGGTCTACAGCTGAATCTAAAGAAAACCATGTTTATGAAGAATGAACTAGTTCCAGAGGCCCCATTCACTCTCAATGGAACAAACATCTCTGAATGCAGCAGTTACGTGTACCTAGGTCGAGAAATCAACATGATGAACGACCTAAAACCTGAGCTGCGCAGGAGGAAGAGAGCGGCATGGGGCATGGAATGCCTTCAAAGGCATTGAAGAAATAGCTAAAAGGACAAAGAACCTCCGGCTCCTGGCACATCTCTTTGACTCCACTGTTCTCCCTGCATTAACATATGCCTCAGAGACCTGGGCCCTACGAAAGCAGAATGAGAATGCTATTCAGGTCTCCCAGAGAGGAATCGAAAGAGCTATGCGTGGAATATCATGCCTCACTCAAGTGAGTGAAGGAATCCAGAGTTCTGACCTCTGTCGCTATTCCAGAATCAGGGACGCTGTCTCGTTTGCCAAGGCATCGAAAATCAGATGGGCTGGACATGTAATGCGATTTGGAGACAACCGCTGGACTAGAGCCGTTACCGACTGGATCCCACGGGATGTCAAAAGATCACGTGGCCGCCCACCTACAAGATGGTCAGACTTCCTTGTCAAGACCCTGAAGGAACGGTTTGAGGCTCTTCATATTCCTGAATCAACCAGATGCCATTGGGCTACATTGGCATGTGATAGGGTCCAATGGAAATGTTACTGGCGCCTGCTCGAGCAAATAGATGAATAACGGGATTCAAGTGATCAAGTGATCAAGGGACTTCAATTACCGTATAGAATTCATTCATAGAATTCTGAATATATTACCACTTTTTTTCCCCACAGAATTAAGCAAACACATAAATTAGATGTTACGGATATAATTTTAGAGGGGGACAACCGTACATTATTTGTGCCCTAATTTGATAGAATAGGGAAGTGCATTTATGACCTGTGGAACATTCTTACTAAAGACTTAAAATTAGGGCCAGAGAGATAGTGTAGCAAGTAGGGCACTTGCCTTGTACCAGTTGACCTGGGTTTGATACTCCATTTAGTACTCCAAGTGTGCCAGGATTGACCCCTGTTGAGCACAGAGCCAGGAGTAAGTCCTAATTACTGGTCAGCGTGACCCAAAAACCAAACAAAAGATTGAAAATTGTGTCATGTCTTTAGATCTTACTGCTATTTTTAAGAAATCTAGAAATGGAGGGGAAAAAAATAACACCATGAAGAAACATAAATTGAGGACCTAAGTGTTGCAGGACTCCTAAGGGCCGCTGCATCTGCTCTGGATTGCCTCCCGCAAATCACTCCGTAGATAAGGGGGTAGTCTAAATGTGGCAGTTTATCCGACCATGTATGCTGTAACTAGCTGGTATAAATATTCTCCCATGCTATCACAATCATCGTGGGACTAGCTAGATCTTACCAGCATATTAGCCTGGCCACGTAAGGACACCTAAGTAATTAGACCAGAGAGAAATGCTGTTTGCTTCCAAACAAACAAGCATGGCTCCCTGATAAAATATAAAAACTACAATGAAGTAGAGGAGACTTGTGAAGGCTTGGAGAAATATTTAACTGGCATTGGTGTTGATCTTTGGTACAGTGACATGCCATCTCAGAAACCCCCTTCTCTACATTTCAAAGGCATTCCGGCTCAAAACATTAGCACAGTAAAGGCCCTAGGTGAGATGCAGGGAGGGATTACCTGAGGGCATTGGACCCCTCCCTGCTTTCCATAACAATGGGGGAAGGTCTGAGTTGCGGGGAGGGTATAAACTTGCGGTTCCCCGATCTCCCGGGCTTCTTCTTCCCGGTGGGATCTCGCCTTGTGAGCGTTTATTCCCTTGGAAGTTTTACACGTGGTGGTCGCCATCTTGGCCTACACGTGGCTGGGGTTCTATCCTGGAATCCTAAGCATCGGGTTTTTCCTTTTGCTGATTTGTATGCCTGAACCTGTGATAAGTAAAGCCTTTTAAAACTGTATCGGATTCCTGAGTGTTCATCCATTCCTTGCCGCGGAGGTAGAAGGGAACTCGCTTCCGGCACTGTCGGTGACCCGGTGGGGCGCCCGACACCTAAGTAATTTTATAAGCTCTGTATGTGTCACAGATTAAATGAGATTTAGGAAGCTATATTGGTCAGATATAAAGTGTCATTTTTGTCTTTGTACCTGGTTTAAACAAACCAATAAAGATTGAATTTTTCTTGGTGACTGATATTTGAATGATAAAATTAAATTTGAATGAAAAACAGTAAATGAATATTGCATTACTGATCATTTTGTCAGATGTATAATGCATTATGTATGCCAGTTAGTGTAGTCGGTCTTTTTCAGGTAGAGGTATGCTGCCAAGCAGTATTCAGGCGGTCCAGGGGTCACTCAGTGATGCTTGGGTAATGGGGTCAGATGGTTCAATACTAGGCCCAAGACTGTGGAAATAATGTGCTTGTGGTGTCTGAACCACCAGGACCACCCTGGCAATGTTCAGGAAAAGCCGTTAACGATTAGTGACACATTGGTTGCTGCATTTGAATAAAATAATATATCTGAATTTTCTTCAAAATATTCCACCACTCACCCTACCCCAAAAAAATAAAAGAGAAAGATATGTTAAATTACAAAGGCATTTGTTCTTTTAATGGACTGTTTAAAAAAAAATTCAGATCAAAAATGTGAAAAATTAAAATCCTTAAAAACGTGTAACTAAGGGGGCCGGAGCAATAGTCCTGTGGGTAGGGCGTTTGATAGGGGCGTTTGCCTAGCACGCGGCCGGCCTGTGCTGGCCAGGTTTGATCTTCAGCATCCCATATGGTCCTCCGAGCACCGCCAGGAGTGATTTCTGAGTGCAGAGCCAGGAGTAACCCCTGAGCATTGCTGGGCGTGACCCAAAAAAAAAAAAAAAAGTGTAACTTAAAGCTTCCTAGTATCTTAGATCAAAAGAACATGAGCCATAATTCATAGTGACTTAATGAGAACAAAATATTTGCTTGTTAAATTAATGATTCCTAACATTAAGGCCAAAAGGAAGGTTTTCAGGGCTGGGACATAGCTTAGTAGGATGCTTGCCTTGAATGCTTGCCCTGAGGTGTGATCTCTGGCATCTCTTGTATGACTCATCTTACCATTGTTCATCAATTTGCTCGAGCGGGCACCAATAATGTCTTCATTCGTTGGGAATGAGGTCCATTATTGTTACTGTTTTTGGCATATTGAATATACCACAGGTAGCTTGCCAGGCTCTGCTGTGGCTCTGTGTGCATCCCAGGGGACCCAGTCTTTTTCTGTCAGGCCATCAACCATCCAGGGCTCACGGGGCAGAGTCCTGGGTGTGGACAAGCCTGTCTCCTCTCTGCCACCTGCCGACGCAGCTGGGCACTGCAGCCACACCTGCAACACCTCAAGGGGCAGGTGGCAGGCATCACACATATATACGCAAAGTTTTCTTTAATAATGTTCTTGACTAATTTGTTTAATATAATGTGAGAGGATTTTAAATCGCGCGTTTGTCTGATTTGTTGTACCATTCCTTAAATGTCTTGTGGACTCCCGCCATCAATTTGAAGGATATCCTATTTATGATGATTCAATACGTTACTGTGGGAAGCTCACTTGTTACAGGGCTCCTAAGTAGAATTCATTAAAAGTTTTCTTTTTTCTTTCTTTTTTTTTATTATTTGTTTTCGTTTGGGCCACACATTGTAGTATTTATGGCTTACTCTTGACTCTTACTCAGGGATTATTCCTGGCAGGCTCGGAGGACTATCTGGCACTTCTGCATGCAAGGCAAGCTGTACTGTCTCTTCAGTCCCTGTTTCATGTTTTAAAAGCTTAGATAAATACAAAACTTCCCATCCATTTACTCTTTCTCCATTTCTGTTACGACTTTCCCCCTTAGCTCCCTGTGGCAAATAAGCTCATATACGGAGAAGTTTTCTTTTAGATGTTTCTGTTGGCCAGGAAGATTTTATTGTTTTTTTTCCCCTATGGTTTTACATTTTTTTAAATGCAAAAATAGGCACCAGGAATGTGATTCAGGGGCACTGCATGTAAGAGTTATGGAATTTGGTTCCCAGCACTGCGTACTCGCCCGCCCATGCCCCCCAGTAGAAATACTTTGATAGAATAGAATTGTAATATTATTGTCAACTATTTCCTTCAAGATTTAGGTGAATTCCTCTCTCTCCCCCCCAAATAATCTAAGGTTTAGTGTGACTAGATGAACTAACTTTCTTGCGGACAGTGTTCTGTAAATAATTACCTTATTTGGGATTTTTTCTTGGTATTGGGCAGCGGTGAATTTGAGATTGTATTTCCTGGTAACCTTCTGAAATACAGATCCTCTGTGTTACTGATTAATTTGGAATCGTTATTCAGCGTACACATTCTTTTTGTGAAAATTGAAATGCCTAATAGGAATAGGACATTTTCTGTTGTTTGAAATTAGTGAATGGGGAGTGCCAATGAGTAAAGTCAAGATTCGCAGAAAATAGGGGCCGGGTGATAGTCCAGCAGGTAAGGCGTTTGCTTGCATGTGGCCTACCCAGGTTTGATTCCTGGTATCCCATATGGTCCCCCAAATACTGTCAGGAGTAATTCCTGAGTGCAGAGCCAGGTGTGACCCAAAAAAGAAATAAAAAAAAGATTTCTCAAAATAATTTAACATTTCAGATCAGTTTTCTAGTGCTTTGTAGCAAATTGCAGTTAGCAACTTAAAACAATATAGATGTGGGGCTGGAGTGATAGCACAGCAAGTATGGCGTTTGCCTTGCATGCAGCCAACCCGGGTTCAATCCCCAGCATCCCATATGGTCCCCGAGCACTGCCAGGAGTAATTCCTGAGCAAAGAACCAGGAGTAACCCTTGAGCATTTCTGGGTGTGATCCAAAAAGCAAAAAAAGCAAAAAAAAAAAAAAAAAAAACCAGATAAAAACTATATAGGTGTGTTATCCATGGATCGGGATTCTGTACATAATTTAAGCAGATTCTTTCCGTTCAGGAGGTCATACATCTGTAGATGGGCTAAGATGTCATTGAGGCTCTGGCTCTTGATTTTTATGGGGTGGGGAGTGGGAATCCCAGCAGGTGCTCAGGAGGCCTGGGGATGATTCTTGGTCAACCTGGCCTGCTTGACTGAACGCAGGACCCTGAGGATGTGTTGCTGCTTGGATCCTGTGGTTCTTGGGAATACAGGACCCTGAGGATGTGTTGCTGCTTGGATCCTGTGGTTCTTGGGAATACTTGGACCATCCTACCAGGGCCCTGAAATAACAGTAGGCCACACCTGAAAGTGCTTGGGGCTCTGCATGGCTGGCTGCACCTGGCAGTACTCCAGGGGGCGCATGTAATGTTGGGGATGGGTCCCTGGGTCTCAAGCATTTTAGGCATGCGCCGTAGCCACTGTGTTACATTCCAGCACCAAGACTTGGCTAAAATCTTTTGTAAAGATTCTTCTTACTATGTAGGTTTACCCATGGTTGATCTAATGCCACCAATTAAGGCCCTTAAGTATATTTGCAAATTATTTTTACCTTTGCAAGTTAACATACTCATGAAGTAATGCCTTATCTTTTTTTTTTATTGCTAGAATAAGTAACCAGTTATGTCCAGGCTCCAGAAGAGAAGGTATATAATTGGGTAATTTTGTAATTCTGCCTATCAGTATACACTGCCATTGATTACCAAGAAAAAAGCCCTAAAACTTGAATTGCTTTTTTTAAAAAACTATACAGAATGTAATAATGGAACTGAAGCTGAAGAGGAAAAAATAGTTACTCAGAATCCCAAATGAGGTACAAGATTCCTCTGCTACTTGAAAGTAGAATGTTTCTATTTGGTATACTTTGTAGGTTATTTTGGGGGCCTGGGAACCTCCTAAATGGGAATATTCTATCTTTAGATAGTAGGATGGAAACTTGTGTAACTTCCCAGTGCTTTTCACTTAAGCAAAGGCATTTGTGACAAATTGTTTTGTTTTTATCATCTTTATATCTGACAGTTTGAGTTGAAATAGCTTCAGGTGACTGTGTCTTACTAATTGTTTTTAATCATATTATTCAGGCATAATTAAAAAATTGTAAAATTTATTTATCCTGGCCAGGAAAATAGTTAAAAGGTGTGGAATGCATGTCTTGGGTCCCAAGTTTGACATCAGCCCCTTTAGGTAAAGTTCTGGTGGTCTCTAAAACCCAAGCACCAACAGACTGGGCCAAGTGTATCTGGGTTGGCCCCCGTTTTTTCAGTAGGCTCCCCAAATCATTAATCTCTGTTTAGATAAGCTCATGTATTGGTGAAACCATCTGCACAATTTAGAATATTATTTTGTGCCCATGGTAGGCAAGCTGTCGCTCCTACTTCCCAGACCTTTTCCACCACACATCTATTTTTTATTCTATGGTGTTGCTTTATCTAGAATATATTATATAAATGCAATCATATGTAACTTTTTGATTTATCAAGAAATCACTTGATAACTTTTTTATCTTAGTTACTTTCACATAACAAAATGTATAGAGGTTGTACAGAAAAGGAATATAATATCCATACAATAGATATCTTCCTATCTTCTGACACAGAACTTTTAAAACTCTTGCAGTGTCTTGATTTGTGGTAGGAGTAAAAGAAACATCTTTTAAGATTGTCAGCTTAGTTTTTCAGCCATACTTGAGTTTATGTTAATAAGGCGCTCTTGGTTGTAACCCCTTTATAGCTTTCTGATGGGGACTGTTTACCAGAGGAATCAACCTTGATTAAAGGGTTGGAACATACAGCCTTATCCCTGTAGCTCCAGAAATGTGAGAGGGACTGGAGATTGAGTTCATCATCTATGACCCATGATCTCACAGACATACTCACATAATAGAACCTACATGAAAACCCTTAGCATTCACCTGTGGGCAGAGTGAATATTCCAGTTCAGTGGAGAAAAGCGCCTGTCCTCAAGAGTCCCAAGTCTCATCTTGCCCAATGTGCCTTTTAATCTGATTATTCATTTTGTCCTTCATGATAAGTGTTTTGTTTTAGGTTTTGTAAGCTGTTCTAATAAATTACTGAACCAAAAAGGACTTGTGTATTGTGGAAACACTGTATCTGCAGCCAAGTTGTAGTGAGTTGTAGATAATCTCAAGACCTGGTAATTATGATTGGCATCTGAAGTAACAGTAGGCAGTCTCAGTCTGAGCTGAGAGGTCTGATGCTTAGTGACAAAACTAAAATGAATTGGAGCAGCCAGTGGTATCTGTAGAGTTGATAGTAGATAGATAGATGGTACCACATCGCCCCCTGAGCCCAGGACCTGAAGTAAATTGGTTTTACTCCGAGCACAGTTGGCTATGAACCCAAAACAAAATCAAAGAAGATGAAAGAGGGAAAAACAAAATTATCAGCCAAGCCATTTTAGCAAAGTGATTGCAATGTTATGAACACCCAGTTACCACTATTGAAAAGCAAATTATTTTTCTTCTCAATATTTGATTTCACCAATTTTATTTTTTAACTTTAGTCATCCTGATAGGTGTGTGAAAGTATCTCTTATAGATTTATTTTCCATTTCCCCTAATAGCTGATGCTACTGTTTTTATTTGTGCTTATTTGCTGCTCATGTAGTTTATTAGATAATAATATTGTCAGATCTTTTGTTCATTTAAAAATTGGGTTATTTGTTTTATTAATGAGTTTTGATCTTTTAAATATTCTGTATATCAGTTAGTCCTTACCAGGTATTTATATTTTTAAGTATGTCCTCCTATTTAAACCTTGAAGAGGAGTTAAAAATATCACTAATGCTTAATTTTTAATTTTATGCAATTTGTGGAATTAAAAAGCTTTTGCCTGATTCAGTACCTTGAATTATTTTTTCTCTAAAGGTTTTCAATTTTGTTTTGCGTATAGCTCTGATCCATTTTGAGTTAATCTTAGAACGTGGTGTAAGAAATTCATTTTTGGTTGCATATGGAATTTTGTTTGCTCCAGCATCATTTATTGGCGACTGTCCTTTCTGCAGTGAATTCACTTTTTTATCCTATCACGTATAGTTGACATATATGTGTGGGTCTTTCTGAACTTTCCATTTTGCTCTGTCCATCTAATATTATTCATTTCACTTTGATAGTGATATTGAGAAGATTAATAAAACATTCTAGCATAGTTCTGAGGTAAGAAAGATACTGAGTCTTCCAGTTTTTTCTAATCAAAATTATTTTGACTATTTTAGCCCTTTGATTTTCATAATCATCCTATTGTTGTTAGCAACAGAAATTTTGCTGACATCTTTATTGAGATTACTTTGGATTTGCAGATCAACTTGGGGAGATGTGCATTTTCTAATACATGTACATGGTGTATCATTTAGAATTTTACAGTTCATCAATACCTTGTATTTAGCATGAATATTATCCATGTCTTATTACATTATGCATAATTTAATTTCTGGTACTATTGTAAATAATATAATTTAAGCATTTTAATTACTTCTAGTGAATCTAGTTATAATTGATATTTGCATAGCCTTGCTAAACTCTATGAGTTTTTTTGAAGACTCTTTGTGGTTTTCTACATAGATAGCCATACCATTTGTAAAGACAGTTTCATTTCTTACTTTTCAATCTCTGTATCTTTTTCTTTCTTGCTGTAGTTCTTAGGGTTTCAAGTACTTTCAAGTTATTGTATAGACACAATCACAACTGATGTTCTTATTAATATTTTTTGGAAAACATTTAATTTTCAAGCATTGAAAAACACGTTAGCAATAAAGTTTTTTAGTAGATACACTTTAATAAGATGTGTCCTTTTGTTCTGACTGAGACTTATTTTAAGTGGGCACTGGATTTTCCCAATTGCATGTTTTCTGCATTTGTTGAGGAAGTGATACTTTTAGTTTGTTGATCTTTAATGCACTAATTAATCTTTCAGTGTTGAATTAATTTAAATTCCTCATGTAAACTCCTTGATTGTGTTGTTGTATTAGTTACTGAATTAATTTGTTTTTATTAGTTACTGAATTAATTTGCAATATTCTTGCTCAAAGTTTTTATGTCTATCAAGGATAATGAATTAGTTTACTTGTACTTTCTTTGTCTAATTTTGGTATCAGAATACTTAATGTTGATCTCATAAAATATATGTAAACTACATATTTTTATATTTGTGTGGATTTTTATCCCCCTCCACTTGTTCTTATCTTGGTTAGTTTTAGTTTTGGTAAATATTTTTACCTATTTTCCAGATTATTAAGTTTTTTTTTTTCTTTTTTTGGGTCATACCGGAAATGCTTAGGGGTTTCTACTGGCTCTGCACTCAGGAATTACTCCTGGCGGTGCTTGGGGACCACATGGGATGCCAGGGATCGAACCTGGGCCAGCACTGGCTGGTCGTGTACTAGGCAAACGCCCTAACCGCTGGGCTATCGCTCTGGTCCCTGGTTATTTATGTATTTATCTATCTATCTGTCTGTCTGTCTGTCTGTCTATCTGTCTGTCTGTCTATCTATTTATTCAGTTATTTATTCATTCATTATTTATCTACTTATTTATTAATTGATTAATTAATTTATTTATTTATTGCTTTTTGGGTCACACCTGGCAATGCTCAGGGGTTACTTCTGGCTCTGCACTCAGAAATTTCTCCTGGCCGTGCTCAGGGGACCATATGGGTTGCCAGGGGATCGAACCCAGGTCTGCCGCGTGCAAGGCAAACACCCTACCTGCTGGACTTATCGCTCCGGCCCCAGATTATTAAGTTTTAATAAGAAGTATCAAATCTGTTGATGAGATTGTCAAAGAGTCTTTGTAATTTCTGCATTACTTTGTTAGCTTTTCAGGTTTACATTTTACCCATTCTATTCAACTATTATATCTATCACATCTATTTGATGTTTGATCATGAGCATTGTTCACATGTTCCATATGTCTTATTATTGTTCATAACTATTTTTCATTCCTTGGCTGATAGTTGACTTCTCTGTTAATTACTTTGTCTCCTGGCAGTGATTTGTTTATTTTTGAGATTTTGTGTAATTTGGGGTAGGTTAGAAGATGAGGATCTCAAATTTACTTTATTTGAGGAAATGGTAAAAATGAAAAACTTCATGTTTTGATAATGGTGTACACAGAAAGGTAAATGCAGAATCACCATCCATGTATAACAAGGTCATCGGGAATGTCACCCACATATCTATACTTAATATAATTGAATGACAGCTAGAATTTCAAGAATATTACAGATTAAAGTATATATAATTTATGTCAGTAATAAATATCACAAAATATAAATACTACCTTTGCCATGTCTCTTTTTCTATCTACCTATTAGGATTGAGAGGTATAGGGAGAGATTGGAGAATTCAGTCAGTGTTCCTGTTGTTCTGGTTATCTTTACTCCACCTTTTGCTTAAGGTGGGAGCTGATTTGCTATATATTTATTTCAGCTTCCCAGACAGTGCCAGGTTGGTGTGTGTGTGTGTGGGGGAGGGGGCCGGGGGGACTCCTGGCAATACTCAGTCTATTGGGTTTGGTAACTTAGATGCTCAAGCCTGTTCATGAAGGTCTGTTCCGAGATTTACTATCTGGTCCAGCAGTGTTGGGGGCCACCAGGATACTCCCTGGTATGTTTGGTACAGCATGACGCATCCTGCAGTGATCCGACTCTCCTGTTCATTTCTCAGTTAAGAGATTCTGCCACATGTTCCTAAGAGCTGGTTTGCTTGGTGGTGGTGGGGATGGACTCAGCTTCTTCTTTTTTCCCACCGAATCAAGTTTACATGGATGTGGTTTCTTTTTTTTCACTAGTCTCTCACTTTCCCTTGTCGGTAGACCTATTATTTGGGACCAGGGTGATTTCCTGAATCTTCCTCGGGGTGTATATATTATCAGCTAACTTAGAATCATAAAAATCTGAATTATAAAGTGCTTGAGGAAAAAAGAATAATACTAATATTGTCTTTTATTTTAGTGTTGTTGGCAATCAATCCAGAGGCCTCACACATTCAAGGAAGGTATTCTAACACAGTTGTTTCTTGCCCCTAGGTATTTCCTCAGTATAACTTTAAGTTGAAACACAAAGATCCTATCATATTTGATTTTATGTAAGTTGCAAGATGAGGAGAAAGAAGCATCTATGTAGGAGCCAGAGGGATAGCACAGCGGGTAGGGCGTTTGCCTTGCACTTGGCCAACCGGATTCGATCTCCGGCATCCCATATGGTCCCCTGAGTACTGCCAGGAGTAATTTCTGAGCAAAGAGCCAGGAGTAACCCCTAAGCATTGCCAGGTGTGATCCAGAAAGCAAAAAAAAAAAAAAAAAAAGCATGTACATTTAGGTTTAAAAGCTAATAAAACAATTATTTGAATACTTTTTATAATTAGAATTTTTTAATTTAATATTTTATTTAATACCATCATGAAATATACAATTACAAAGATGTTCATATTTGGGTTTTGGTCATACAGTATTCCAACACCCATCCCTCCACCAGTGCCCATTTCCCACCACCAATGTCCCTGATTCCCTCCTCCCTCCCCTAGAATTTTTTAAAAAGTATTTTTAGCTATTATAAACAACGAAGAATGAATATAAAGGCATGAAAATACTGATTTCAATTTCCAAGATTATTTATAATGGAGAATACATGAAAAATTACTCCACTCTGTGTTTTGATAGATGACTTATTTTAATTTGAATACTTTTAAGAACAAATTTGGATAACAGAGGGAATTATTCTACAGTCTTTAAAAATATCATTTAATTGGAAATCCTTTGATCTGTATTATTAATATGCATGTATTAATGATTGATTGTATCTTCTGTGAGTTTTTTTTTTTCTTTTTTGGGTCACACCTGACTCTGCTCAGGGGTTACTCCCGGCTTCGGGGGTTACTCCAGGCTCGGGGTTACTCCGGCTCTGCACTCAGGAATTACTCCTGGCTGTGCTCAGGGGACCAAATGGGATGTCGGGGTCAGCCGGCATCAAACCCAAGTCGGCCGTTAGCAAGGTAAACGCCCTGTCCACTGTGCTATCTCTCTAGCTCCCTTCTGTGAGATTCTTGAGAGAGTAAAGTTTGACATCTTTCTGGCTAAAAACATTAATTTTTTCTAATAAGAATATTTAAAAAGTACATTATCTTTTTTTTTTTTTTTTTTTTTTTGCTTTTTGGGTCACACCTGGCGATGCTCAGGGGTTACTCCTGGCTCTGCACTGAGGAATTACTCCTGGCGGTGCTCGGGGGACCATATGGGATGCCGGGGATCGAACCCGGGCCGGCACAGGCCAGCCGCGTGCAAGGCAAAAGCCCTACCCGCTGGGCTATCGCTCCGCCCCACATTATCTTTTTTAGGTTTGACCCTACCAGTTACAACTTGATTCAGAAGCAAGCATCTGCCTCTGCATTTTATGTATGATTTTTATGAGTTGTATGCTTCCAATTATATAGTCCTCCCTTTTGTGTTTACTAATATTTATTCCATGGCCCCTGAGTATATTAAAATCCAGGGGTTTTTAAGTCTTTCATATAGAATTTTATGGTATTTTATTGTATATTCTATAATACACTTTAATCTCTAGATAATTTACAATTAAAAAAGTATAATATAATCTCTGGGTTATTTATAATTGCTAAAACAGTTTAATATAAATCAGTATAAAATATAGTATGTTAATAGTTATTACAGTTTAGGGAATAATGATTACGTTTTGTATATGTTTAGTGTAGAAGCTACCATTGTAGGCTTAAATAAGTAGTTATTATTTTGATCCACTGTTGAACCCAATAGTTAAGAAGAACCTTCTGAGTAGTAGTATAAGCAATCTAGGCTTATTGGCTATTAACTCTTTCATTATACTACATAGTGTGACTTCTAATTCCTAGTTTGGACATATATCTTAAAAACATTCATTTGTAATTAGCTACTGAATGGAAAATTGACCAGTTTCATCTTTGTTGGCTAGCATTTTGAGTACTTTATTTATTTAATCTTAGATAATGACAAAGATTAGCATCTGCCTTCGAGTAGTAGAAAATTTGGTGAATATTTATTTGAATTTTAAATGTGTAGGTCTTTGAGATCTGGTTATGTCAACTATATATATATATATATATATATATATATATATATATAGCATAGTTGACATAACCAGATCTCAAAAAAATAATATATATATATTATTTTATATATATATATATTATATATATATAAAAAAATAATATATATATATATTTTTTTTTGTCACACCTGGCAGTACTCTGGGCTAACTCCTTGCTCTGTGCTCAGAAATGACTCCTGGCAGGGCTCAGGGAACCAAGATTCTGGGTCACATATAAGAAATGTCCTATTCCTGTATTATCTCTGGCCCTTTAACTGATGGGCCTCCAAATACTCTGCTTCTGTGAACCCCAGGCCTTAGAATTAGATCCCAATTTTATACTCTTTTTTTTTTTTTTGCTTCTTCTTGGGGGTCACACCTGGCTATGCTCAGGGGTTACTCCTGGCTCTGCACTCAGAAATTACTCCTGGCTGTGCTCAGGGGACCATATGGCATTCTGGGGATTGAACCCGGGTCAGCTGCATGCAAGGCAAATGCCCTACCCACTGGACTATAGCTCCGGCCCCCTTTATCCTTTTTTTTAAATGAAATAATTTACAGAAGTAAAGCACATGTGGTGTCAGATATGCTTTCCTATATATAGGGTGATTTATTTTTATTGACTATTTGTATGTTCTAAATGTCATTATACATAATTGTGTTTTTTTTCTTTTTTCCTTTTTTCCCCCTCACTAGAATATGCCAAAGAAGAGAATGACTAGAGATTCCCCATATTTCACTGCTAGGCCTTATTTTGCTTTTGTTTCTTTGCAGCCAGATGCTATTAATTTGAGAAATGTGCCTCAGAGCTGTGTGTTCTTGATCATAAAGTTCCTTCATTATGTAGAATCTAGCCTCATCTGTGGGGAAGTACATCAATGGATATAGTTAGCACGCTGAGATTCTGAGTCAGTTACTTTTCAACTTAGATTTAACTTTGGCTCGTTCTCATTATAGCTCTAAATGTGAGTATTGAAGCTTTTCCCCTTAATTAACTTTCATGGATATGAACAAAGCCATTCTTTGGGGCTTGTACCATACTTCACCACATAATTATTGCCACTGCTCAGTTGTCTCACTTTTTTTTTTACCTTCAGTGAAGAAATTGGTTTATAACCTTTAAAACTTAACATAATGGTCATACCCCTCCTTTTTTGGGCAAAAAAAGGCATAAAATCTGGGACAGTTAAGCTGTGAAATATGGTACCTTTGCTAATGTTAATGTGTGGCCATAGTGAAAACTATGTAAGAATAATAGGAACATAATTCCTTAGTAACCTGATCTGTTCATAAAGAAATAGCTAACGTAGCAATTGAAAAAAGCAAAGTCAAACCGCTGTGTTGCATATTTAATGATAGTTAATTGAAATATTTTGGAGAGTTATGGTAAACACACTCTCAAAAAGGGACTGTGGGAAAATGTTCTGCGCCCAGTGTCAACTCTCTTTGTTTCTGGCATTTTCTCTTTCACCAAGTAGGAAGTTTCTAATACTGTGTACATCTTTTCTAAATCAGAATTTTGTTCTCATCAAAAACATTAAATTCTCTCTCTTCTTTGGGGGAAGGCCACACCTTGCTGTATTTAGGACTTATTGCTGGCTCGTTTTTAAAGGTCATTCCTGGTGTTGCTCAGGGCATTCCCTATGTGGTACTAGGAATCAAAGCAGGTTGGCTCTATATATAGTTTTTGTTTTGGGGCCACACCTGGCGATACTTGAATTACTCCGATTGTTGCTCAGGGGACCATACAGGATGCTAAGGATTGAATCTGGGTCGGCCACATGCAAAGCAGGTACCCTATTTGCTGTACTGTCACTCTTAGTAAGGCAATAGCTTTAAGCCCTGTCCTATTTCTCCAGCCTTAAATCTCATTTTGAAGTAGAAAACAATGGGAAAAATACAGTAGATTCTTGTGCAGCCTGCATTTAATTTGGATAACAAATGTGAATGTACAATTAGGATTTTCAAAAGAGATTCTTTCCCCATTTTTCTTCCTTAATGTTCTCTCTTCTTTTTTCTTCCTTTCTCTACATGGCATCATGTAGAAAGTCAAAAGATAAAAGTTTGTGGGGCTGGAGCCATAGTCCAGTGGGTAGGGCATTTGCCTTGCACGTGGCCGACCTGGATTTGGTCCCCTGAGCACAGCCAGGAGTAATTCCTGAGTGCAGAGCCAGGAGTAACCCCTGAGCATTGTCGGGTATGACCCAAAAAAATTAAAAAAAAAAAAAAAGAAAGAAATAAAATAAAATTAAAAAGGATAAAGTTTGTGTATATCTCCATCATAAGGACATTAAGGCTTTCTTTATTTTATTATCTTAAAAATATTTTTATTATACCACTGTGAGAGACAATTACAAAGATGTTCATGTTTGGGTTTCTGTCATACAGTGTTCCTGCACCCACCCCTCCACCAGTGCCCATCTCCCACCACCAGCATCCCCACATTCCCGCCCCTCTCCCTCCATTTAATGTTATTTTAATGTTAACATGCATAGTTTTAGGTGTGTGTGTGTGTGTGTGTGTGTGTGTGTGTGTGTGTGTGTGTAGTTTAGGGCTTCATAAATGCAACCTAGACTTTTATTTGATAGTAAAATCTTCCTGTCATGATAAATTTAAAAGTTAATTATTTAAATGCATTAAACTTACCTTTATGCTATTCTAGTGATACTTCCTTAAACAAACCACAGCTTTTATTTTTTCCTTTTTGGGTCACACCCAGCAATGCTCAGGCATTACTCCTGGCTCTGCACTTAGGAATTACTCCATACGGGATGCCGGGGATAGAACCTGGGTCTGGCAGCATGCAAGGCAAAAACACCCTATCCACTGAACTATCACTTCAGCCCCAAACCACAACATTATTATTATTATTGTTATTATTATTATTATTATTATTATTATTATTATCTTTTTTCTAGTTAGACTGAGCTTTTCAGGGATAGAGAGTCATTGAGGATCTTTTAGGATTTGAGATACATAGTAAATGCTAAATGAACAAATCAATTATAAATAGTCTGTGTTAACTGGGGAGGTTTCATATGCTGCATATGGACACATTATAGTATAATCATATGCATATATGCATATGTTCATTACAGTACAGTGTACTGTAGCCAAGATACAGAAATGGACCTAGTGCTGAGAAACAGGAGCGGAAGCAGAGGAATTAGGTATCGAGTCACAAGGGAGTTCACTTTAAGAAAGATGAAATCTTAACGTTTGCAGCAACATGCATGGAACGCTTTCCATTATGGCTGTACCAGTTTATAACCTCACTAATACAGTAGAATTGTTTTCTTCAATTTTTTTCATTTTTGTTACTGAAGAACTATGATTTACAAGATTATTGATAGTCGGCGTTTTAACACCAGTCTCACACCAATGTCATCTTGCCTCCGCTAGTGTTCCCATATTCCTCTCCCGCCTCGAACCCCGCCCCATCTGTGTCTGTCAACTTGACAGGCACACGACAGTGTTTAAGTGGTTGCAGTTTTGCTTCCAGTGTTGTTGGGTCTGTGTTTTGAATATGTGGCTGTACCACTCATCCGTATCACCAGTCTGACTAGAGCCCTTATGCCTGTTCACCCATTACTGATTCTCTTCTTCTTTGCTTGAGATTTTCTTTTGCCCTTCCCTCTGAACACAGAGTGATCTAAGTATCCCCTTTTTACTATAGTATATTTCTTTATCTAGTATTCTATGACCACAGATAAGCAATATCATCCTGTGCTTGTCTTTCTTCTGCTTACTTCACTAAAAGTGATTATCTTCCCAGTTCCAACCATGTTGCAGTAAATTGAATGATTTCATCATTCCTTGCAGCTGCATGGTATCCCATTGTGTATATAAACTCCATCTTCATGATCCATTCATTTGACATTGGACACCTAGGTTGATTTCATATCTTAGCTGTTGTTCTGAGCGCAGCAATGAATAATGGTTTATATATATATGTCCTTTTGAGTGTTTTTATGTCCTGGGTTTAATGCCCAAAAGTGGAGTTGCTGGGTCATATGGCACTGGGAACTCTCCATACTGTTTTTGGAGGGCCTGTACCAGACAGCATTCCCACCAGCAGAGGATTAGAGTTCTTTTTCACCACATAGGGGTTATTTTTTCTGCATCCAAGTTAATTTTTTAATAACTAGTTTGGTTTTTGTGATTTTTTTTTTTTGTGGACTGAAGTTAGGTAATAATATTGCTTTGCTTTTATATTTGAAATCAAGCTTGCTTGTATTGATGGGTGCATACTTTTTGTTGATCTGTTTGATATTTGGCCACACCCAGAGGTGCTCAATAGCTATTCCAGGGTCTTTGCTTTCTCAGGAGTGGCCCTGGCACTACTTAGGGACCTTATGTGGTGCCAGGGAGTTGAGCAGGGTCTGCAGGACGGTAAAGCAATCATCTTATTCTCTGGACTATCTCTCTGAAACTTGTGTGTAGACCTATTTAATATACATATTTACATGTAGGAGTGGAAAGAATGGTTCTACTCTTTTTGAATTTTTAGTTTTTTGTAAGCAAATATTTTGCTTACAAAATATTTTGCAATTTTTTAAAAAAGATTACTTTATTT
>JAJIBD010009754.1:0-61847 GCA_021461705.1 Cryptotis parvus
TTTTGCTTTTAAGTAAAAAGTTTGACTTCAGTTTTGTTAACTCAGTTCTTGAGCTTGAAACACTCTACCAACAGAGGTCAGAGGTGAGCTAAGAGTATACTGCCAAGTGCTGAATGACAGATCTAGCTAATCTGGGAGCTTTGTTGTTTTGCCCACTCCCAGCTTAATCTATTAAACCAAGGTTCTAATGAGACCTCTCTTCCATGTAAACACTGCTAGAGGGTGTGGCAGTTTCAGAAGTCACCTTGATTGAATATCTTCTGACTTATACATTTACTAAGACTTCTATGTTTTCTAGGTTGGGCACAGCTCCCTCTTTATACTCACTGCACCCAGCGTGGGACAGTTAAAATTTACCAAGAGACTACCACCCTGACTATGTTGAGACTATAGGAAAACTATAGGAAGGATCAGACTAGTTTTCTCTAAGCAGGCGGAGTGTGACCCTTTCAGTACAGGAGAACAAGATACTCAGAATCACCCTGGTGCAGATAACAATAAGGACCTTGTGGGTACCATCTAGATTACATGAAGTCATGAAATTAAGATGTATTACTTTTTATCAGTGCCCCCTCTCTCCCCAATGTTTTACATAAGAGATTAGTCCTTGGCATAATCTTTGCTTATACCTGCAATAGGATATGGCACCGCCCTTCTACACTCTGTTTAGAATTCTTTGTTGACATGACCCTCCCTGTTGGATTACTTTGGTGTATATAAGGGGACTGGCTTTTGGCTTTTTGCTCTTTGGCCTTTTGCTCCTTCTTCTGGGTAGGACTCCTCTCAGGTGAGATCCTCTCTCTTTGGTGGGAGACTTAGGCTCTTTTGTATGGCCTAAGTTCAGACCAGAGCTAGGATTTGTTCATTATATTGGAGTGCTGTGGAAGAGCTTTTGTACTATTAAAAGCCTTTTTTGGAACTGCACCGGACTCATGAGTTTTCATCTGTTCCCCGGCGTCCTCGGAGGTTGAAGAGAACTTCTGTCCTGACACTGTTGGGGAACCCAGCGGCATCCCCCGACAGCCAAATCCCTGCCAACACTGCTAACTCGCAGACCTGGAGATAATCCTCACAAAGCACTCTACCATATATAGGTCCACGGTCCCACTCATGTAACTGCAGAATCAAGTAGCTAAGCCTGAGTCTACCAAGCTTGGTTCCCTTCTGAAATAGGTTAAAGACCTTGGCTCTAATAAATTTGTTAACCTTGAACTGGAGAAAGAGCTCCACGGGTTAGCATGCATGTTTCATGTGCAGGAGACCTGGATTCAGCCCAGCACTGCAGCCTTCTGAGCACCAGAGTCCCCAACCACAGAGCTAGCCAGTAGTGGCCTGAGCACCACTGGGGATGGCTGCCCCACACCACCAAACCGTTTCTATACTACTATTACCGGGTATTACATTTGAATGTTATTAAAATAACTTTATATCTCAGGGGCTGGAACAATAGCATAGAGGGGAGGGTGTTTGCCCTTTCATGCAGCCCACCTAGATTCAATCCCTGGGATCCCATATGATCCCCTGAACACTGCCAGGAGTAATTCCTGAGTGCAGAGCCAGGAGTAACCCCTGAGCATTGCAGGGTATGACCCAAAAAGCAAATTAACAGTAACTATACTGTCACTGTATCACTGTCTTTCCATTCACCATCGATTTGCTCGAGCGGGCACCAGTAACATCTCCATATGTCCTGTCTCATGCTAGTAGAGCCCAAGGGCATCTGCTTGTTCCAGGAACATAAAGAGCCTCAAACCATTCCATCAGGTCATGGGAGCGAGGTCTATAATTGTTACTGGTATTTTTGCATATCAAATACGACTCGGGTAGCTTGCCAGACTCTGCCGTGTGGGTGGCATACTCTTGTAGTCACCTCTAAATCCAGCATTTCTTTATATCTCAAAAAAACTATGTAGCAACTCTAAGGCCCTGCACATTATCAGATCCTTGGAGGACTTAGTCCCCTTTCACACCAACATTTCGCTACAAGTTGAGAACAAGATCCTGCTTGAATAGTCCTGCAGAGTGCCGGCGTCTTCTGAGCTCTGGCTTCCCATCATTTCGCTGCAAGATACAGTCTCCAAGAACCCCTCTGTGTAAGGATGCTTCAACCACACAAGCAAGACTTCAAGTCACTCCTCTGGGGTTGGTGGTACAAGGACAAAGTATTTTGTGATAGCAAAAAAAAGAATCTGAGAGAGCTGCTACTTGCTCTCCTTGTGCCCAGCCTCTCACAAGGAGCCGGAGAGATGGCGGGTTCTAGCCCTGGCCCGCCAGCCCAGCAGAGACTTGCAACAAGCCAGACGACCCCTCCATTTTCACATCGGACTTCTCTTTCATCAGAACTCCACCCAGCAGACCAGCCTATCACAGTCCGGCTCACGCTGGCGGCTGCGTGGTTCATCATTAAATGCTGGACTTAGAGATGACTGCAAGAGTATGCTACCTGCACGGCAGAGCCTGGCAAGCTACCCGTGTTGTATTTGATATGCCAAATACCAGTAACAATTATAGACCTCATTCTGGAATAAATTGAGGCTCTTTATGATCCTGGAGCAAGCAGATGCCCTTGGGCTCTACTAGCATGAGACAGGACATATGGGAGATGTTACTGGGGCCCGCTCAAGCAAATTGATGAACAACAGGAAGACAGTGATACAGTGATACAGTGAAAAAAAGAATCCAGACCTACCTACGCTGCAATCCCGACTGTTCAAATTCCCAAATAGAGAAGAGACGTGTCACACTTATATTCTGTGAATGAATGTGCTCCAAACAAGCCTGTCATGCACTGCATGCATGAAATCCCTGCCAGTTGAAGTGTGGTCCTTGGTTGGCCAGTTTCCTTCATAACTCAGCTGCTGCAACAAGTCTACACAGCTCCAACCTGGTGTCATGGGGCAGCTTATTTTGGGGGGTGTGAGAATGACTTTTTTAGATCCTGTAGTTTACAATACTGCTAACACGTAATTCCAATACCATGCCCATAAGCCAGCGCTCCCCGCCCTCACCACTCCCCCAACTCAATTGTGTAGATGAGTTTCCCCAATATGCTGCCTTTGGCCCTTTGTTGCTACCTCACTGTGTATCAAGACCCACACAGGAATGAGATCGTTGAGCATTCATCCTTTCCCTTCTACTTCACTCAGCATGATGCTCTCTAGTTTCATACATTTTGCCACAAATTACATGATTTTGTTCTTTTTTTTTTTTTTTTAGAGCTGAATAATTTCCCATTGTGATATATACAACTTTTTTGTTTGTTTGTTTGGCTTCAGGGCCATACCCAGTAATGCTCAGTAGTTACTCCTGACACTGCACTCAGGAATTACTTCTGGTGGTGCTCAGGGGGACCAAAGATTGCACGTCGCTCTGGACTTGCAAAGCAAGTGCCCTACCCACCACAACATCTGATCCACTTATCCATAGTGGGGCACTTGGGTTGTTCTCTTACCTTGGCTACTATGCGGAAATGAACACAGTTATGCAGACAACCTTCTGAATTAATGTTATGTTCTGGGGACAGATGTCAACAAGTGGCATAGTTGCAGCCACTTTTAATACAGAAACATTTTTCATGTTCTCTGGTCCCCAGAAGAACCTTTCAAAGCATACCAAAGAGGTACATTCTACCTTTGGGTAGGAGGAAAAATGTAATGCCCTGAAAAGTACCCATCAGGTAGGAAATCAGGGAACTCATACAGACAAAGCAAAGAAAAAAAAACTCAAGCTGACACAGAGAAAGAAAAGTCATCACTTAATCAAGATTTATTTCTAGGTCTGAAAATGCTCAGAACTAATCAAATATGGAACTACTGCAATGTTACACAGATATAAAACTGTTGAAAACGCAGAGGCACCATTGATTTTAAGAGAGCAAACATTAATGCCTAGATTTTAAAAAATGATTGTGACTAAGTAAGACGTAAGGTGACCAAAGGATAAACAACAACCTTCCATTTACTTAAAGACAAAGAAACAGCAGCAAGTTATTCAAACATAGATCTCCATTTTACCCATGGAAGTCATGTTTCTTCTAACGTGGCCTCAGAACAGGGAAACTGAGCCTTTCAAATATAAGATTTATATTAAATTATATTCTGAGTTTATAAAGAAATCAGAAAGACACAAGTCACAGTCATAAACTCATACACAAAAAAAGTAGAACAGTCAACCTGAATTTATCTACACAATGTTTCTTCCCAGTATTTTCTTTGAATATCTTTCTAAGTATTTTAAATACTTTTTTAAATGCCATCTGTTAAAATCATTTCTCATTTATGCAGATTAGAGGACAATTATTTACAGGAAATAAGTATCTTCAGATTCACCATCTGCAGACTTCTGCTCTCTATTATTCCACCAAATCAGTGCTAAAGTCACAAGTACCGTCAGGTACTATTTCAGAATGGTCAGAATAGTAATATTAATTCCACTAAGAAGCGAAATATTTCAACTTTCTGACTATATAAACAGAAGATCCCAGTGACCAAAATCAGTTAGTAGAAGTTTTAACTACAAGTTTATTATGTATGCCTTTTTCCCCAAGCTATAAGCACTCGTTAGCATTAAATTATACTGCATATACAGCAGTTTACATTTGCTGAAGAACATAATTAAAAATAAATAACTTTCTATTTCATAGTTTAATTGGTTTTTAATAGTTTCCCTCAGGGGAAAGGAAGCATTTCATTTGAAGAAACTTGTATATATAAATGAACTTCTATATATCCATTTAAATTTGGAGGAAACAAAGATGAAATTTTAGGATTTTCTTTCCCCTAAAATGCAATGAGCTACCATTCTTACAGTGAAGGAGAGGAACGGCAGAGATAGATGCACTTTTTTCTAGTTTATAGCTGTATAATATTCTAAATAGAAAACACAAAACACCTTGATTATTCTTTAAAGAAAAAAGAAACAAAATTAAGAAGCACTTGAAGATCAAGAAGATTTACTCTGAAAGAGAGCAGTGTTTGCACAACAACGAGACTTAAGATTTGGAGGATTTCCATTTTACTGTTTAAAAGGCAAAAACAGGCAAAGGCAATCTACAGTAAGTTTTGAGGCAGCTGTAAAAATGGAACACAGAACAATGATTTGACCTCATCAGAGGAAGAACTGAAATAAAACATCACCATTCTTCAGGTCTGTAATAGTACATTAATGCTGAAGATCAAAAAGTGCAGTTTGGATGAATCCTAGTGGATTGATAATGAAGTCATTTACTAATTTACTTTCCCAAGTCTTCTCTGTTCAACAGCACGTGCTATCAAATACATAAGTTCTAGAATTTACCATGAAAATAGTTTCATCTCAAACTAGTGATCAGCCTTTTCACCAAACTTACATGCATTCCATTTTATTAGAAAATAGGAAAGATGTTTCTAGTGGTACATTCTAATCAACATAATACATAAAAGAGTTCTGATTCTTAAAATGAATCTTTTTAGGATAGCTTAGTGGGTTTAATTTAACAGCTGAAGCATAATAATGTAGCTATACTGTACTGTTTAAACTAATCCACAGCGTGGGAATAGGTATGATTTTTAAAATATAATGATGATGGAACTACATAGTACAAGCAGTAAAATATTTGAAAACAGTGAGTGAATAAATAATTTTCATCAGTGGCCATTCATTATTTTGCCTTTAGGAACCTGGAAGAAATTATCTTCTTTGAGTTTCAGATGCTCTGGCAAATCTAGTCGTTTCTTAGCGTCCTCAATATCGCCTTGAATTGCTGAAATCAGTGACTCTGCAGAAAGATATAGGAAATAATGATGATTAAAAAAAACCTAATACAAAGGACATCCCTAATTTTACAATTCATTAGATTCTAGCAAAAAAAATGTATTTCAATTAAAAAAGGAAGAAACAAATATACAATACTCTTTTTCTTTTTTTCTTTTTTGGGTCATACCTGGCGACACTCAGGGATTACTCCTAGCTCTTCACTCAGGGAATTACTCCTGGCAGAGCTTGGAGGACCATATGGGATGCCCGAGATGGAACCCGGGTGAGCCACATGCAAGGCAACGCCCTATCCACTGTGCTATTGCTCCAGGCCCTACTCTTGACAATCTTATAAAAGAAATGACATGAAATTAAAGCAATAGCACAGTGGGTAGGATACTTGCCTTGCATGCAGCCAACCCAGGTTCGATCCCCGGCATCCCATATGGTCCCCCAGCACTGCCAGGACTAATTCCTGAGTGCAGAGTCAGGAGTAACCCCGACCATCACTAGGTGTGACCCAAAAAAGCAAAAAGGATAAATAAAATAAGTATATAAAGCTATCATACAACATTAATAACGTATTTGACCTCGTTCTACTTCCTGATGCATGGCACGGAGAATGTCACTCATCATATCATTGTGGTGGGGATGAAACGAGCTCCTTTATGGCAGGCATTAAAGTAATGCCTGGCATGTGTTAAGCATCCGAGTACCATCTGTCCCGCCATTCAAACTATCGGTAGAAGCAGTACAAACAGCATAGTAAAATGCAAGGCAGTCAGAGTCAAACTTGGTGCAGAACATGGTAAACAGGCAATAAATAATCAAAGTCAACTTTTACCTAAAGAATCAAAGTTCTTTTCTGGTCTGAGATAGCCCACGATGGCCACGTTGAGGATTTCCCGTAGAAGTCCTCTTTGAAGGTGTGCATGATATGCGTCTCCTACGGTTAAGACACGGTAAAGACTATGGTCAGGCTGCCAAGTACCTTAGATTTGAAATCTACCTTCCTGCTTACGGCAGACGAATGTAATCGAGATATTCAACTCTAAATTTTCAAGGTGAAATTCTTGGTGCAATTTTCTTGAATCCTTGCACCTGTCCCTCACCTGAGACAGAAACATCTTCTTCTGAGTGAAGCAGCAGAAGACACCACCAACAGGGTCCCCCAGCAGTGCCAGGAGTGATTCCTGAGTGCAGTCAGGAGTAACCCTTGAGCATCACGGGGTTTGATCCAAAAAGAGGTAGCAGCAGCAGTGACAAAAGGAAGGGGTTAGAAATAAAAACGGGGAGGAAAAGAAAACCCAAAATCCAAGACACAGAAAGATGAATTGGGAGTTTAGTTTCAATATAAATAAATTCGATACTAGAGGTATACTTTTTTTTTTTGGGAGGGGGCGGGGTCACACCTGGCGATGCTCAGGGGTTTCTTCTGGCTCTGCACTCTGGAATTACTCCTGGCGGTGCTCGGGGGACCATATGGGATGCCGGGGATCAAACCTGGGCCGGCACGGGCCAGCCGCATGCAAGGCAAATGCCCTACTCCTGGGCTATCGCTCCGGCCCCCCTAGAGGTATACTTTGAAAGTATGGTTTGATTGGTAGATTTAATCTACCAACTAAAACTTTACATCCTCCAAATGGAAGCTTCCATTACAAATCAGTCAAGTGCGCAGCTAGAGAATTCTGAGTACTAAAACCAGTTAAGAGGGGGCCAGAGTGACAGCACAGTGGGTAGAGCATTTGCCTTGCTCGCAGCTGACCTGGGTTCGATCCCGGCATCCCTATCATCCCCCAAGCACCGCCAGGAGTAATTCCTGAGTGTAGAGAGCCAGGAGTAACCCCTGAGCATTGCCGGGTATGACCCAAAAAAGTAAAAAAAAAGAAGAAAAGAAAAGAAGAGAAAAGAAAAGAAGAGAAAAGAAAAGAAAAGAAAAAAGAAAACTAGCAAAAGAGAGGTGAGAGGTAGTTGGGCAAGCAGTCGGGCACCCACTGTGCATGTGGGAGGTTCTGCTTAGATCCGAGCACTGATGGTGCCCAGCGAGCAGAGGATCACAGGCCCTGAGCGCCATGACCGTGCCTGTAAACCAAAGCAAGCCAGGCAACCAGCTTAGAGAACGAACAACCTTTCCGTAGTAAGAATGAACTGGTCGAGTAAGTCAGAACTGAATGACAGAAGGGGCTGGAGCTTAGTTTTGTAGCTGGACGTTGCTGGAACTTTGGTGGTAGACGTGGGAAATGCCAGGCACATACAGAAGTTTAACATTTTAATCTCATAATGAATCAAGAATGAAACTGCAAAAATAAGAGAAATATTAAGCCAGCAATTTAATAGTTCCAGATCTTTTCTACAGCTTCTATTAGCACCCTGATTTTCCAACTGGGAGACACTTTCATAAAGTTTTCCAAGAGGATACAATTTAGATCAACTATAATTGTCTCGCCACATGCTTGCACTGACCAAAGATTCAGTCATATCAACACTTAGGTTGTGTTGGTAACTGTGGAGAAAAAAAGAGTAAGCGTGCTGATGCCAGTAGCTACTAGAGAGAGAGAGAGAGAGAGAGAGAGAGAGAGAGAGAGAAAGAAAGAGAGAATATCTCTTCAAAGTGCTTAAAGGAAAAATAAAAGCATTGTCTGGCTATTTTATCAGAAAGCATCATCTATGTAATAAGCAATTATATCTTAATAGGGAACCACATAATTAAGCAGTTAATGAACTACATTAACTTTTATCTTTAGTGAAGGCTATAAACTTATAGGCAGTTATGAAAATTACTGTAATTTGGTTTAAAGCTCCACCTTTCATTTTCTACATGACTTAAGAGATAAATATGCCAAAAGTAATCTGCTCCACGAGGCACAGACACATATCAAGATGTAATTTGTGAGTTTTTATATACTATTTAAGTTAGTACACATGTAACTAACAAAGAAAATCCATTGACAGGAAATAAGAGAAAGGAAATGGTCTTTCTGAAAAAATTACATCAAACATAAGTAAACACAGCATCGGTAATTGGAGAGATGAGAGGCAAAAAACAGCAAGGCAGCCTGAAGAGGTGAAATAGCCTCTTCTCTTCCTGGCGACCACTCAAGCGAATTAGCTGAGACGATGGCATCTGAGAGAACGCGCCAGTGTACACAGAGGCGGCGGGGGTAGAGGATGGGAAAGTCCCAGGGGGCGGAGTGACCCCAGCCACAGCTCCTCTCCAAACAGATTCCCAACAACACCATCCAACTAAGATTCTGAGAAAAGCTTGGCCCAAACAGACCTAGGCTAGGTTGGATAGTGCAAGGCTGGAAATATAGTCTCGATTTGGAAAGAGAAACTGGCCACCAGCAAAATCTGTCTTTGGCTTAAGATGTATTTTCAGTTGCTTCTTTCTGGGCAAGAGCAGATGTAAGAAATAGGAAGGTACAGCAAGCATCCAGAAGGGAAGGTGCTGGGGGAAGTGGGACACCCCTGGGGCTGTACTTTCCTGGGGGAGGCCCCGCCCACCGTCCTGGCTGTGTTTCTTAAAGCCGAGGCAGCCCTAGCCCTTGGCTTCAACGCCCCAGGGCAGGGGAATCCCCAGGGATTGCAGAACTCAAAGTGAGGTAATCGGAGGTAAACCAACAATCTTAATTCCTGGGCCAAGAGCGGTGCTCACAGACGTCACCCAGAGGGTGACACTGCCCAGAAGGTTCACTACACTCCCCTGAACACCGGCAGGTGTGTCGCCCCCAAACCAAAGTGTCATAATAACAAACTCCTTCTTGAATGATCTGTACACTGAGGCGGGCTGGGGTGGAGGTAAAAAAATATTTCTTGGGCGGAAATAGGGTCTTGAGTGGAAAGAGTTGAAGCAGCCGTGGCTTACAGCATCAGGGCGCCCAGGTCTTTCAGAAACCTCTTTCAACTCACAGAAGAGCTGTGGCGCCCTTCTCTCCCCGTCACCCAAGAACTGAGAACAACAGGGAAGGGGGTGGGGAATTCTTGGCCCCCACCCACACTCAGGGCCCAGACTTCACTCTGAACTCCCTCGAGAGTCTGAACCCACTACCCACTTGCTCCTTCCAGACCCACGCGGCAGTGCGTGGCGAGGTGGGCCCGCAAGGCGGGGGCCGCCTTACCATGGACTTCTTGGTGTTCTTGTAGTAGGGGTTCCACCCGATGCTCACCACCATCTTATGCACGTCCCCGCTGCCCACGCTGGCCCAGCCGCAGTAGATGCCAGTGGGCAGGTCTGCGGGAAGGTTGTCCACCACTTGTTCGGGGAAGTTGGCTGCAGACCGGAAGCAAACGTGCCGAGTTACGCGCGCGTTCGCGGGGAGGCTGGCACTGGGTCTCCTGCATGCATGCGCCCGCGTGCAGAGCCCTGCAACACGAGGCTCCATCGCCAACCCGCGCGGGAGACGCAGAAACGTGCACACGCCAATTCGAGGTCCGGGGCAGCAGCCGGAGGACAGCGCGGGCACAAGTCGCCAAAGCGCGCCCCTGGGCGCCAGACTCTGCGCTCTCCGCCTCTCCTGGGCACCGGCCAGCGGCAGGCGCCGAGCTCAGCGGGTGCCAAGGCCTGAGACTTCGGACCGGCTGTGGGAGGCCTCCACCCTTCCCAGGGGAAAGCTCTTGTTAAGCTCGCATCTTTGAGCGCAAGGCTCGGGGGGTCCCCGGGCCATCAGACCCTCCGGAGGGGAGGTCCCAGCCCTCGCCCACATTCCGTGTGCTCACAGGCAAAGCTGCAGGAGGCCGTGGACCGGGTGACTGGGGCGGGAACCCGTGACGCAGCGGCGTCCCCACCGCCGATCGCGGTGCACCGGGGCGGGAACGGGCCCCAGCACGGCCGAGAGAGAGGAGACGCCGCCGGGACGAGCCCCTAGTGCGGCCAAGTGCTTCCCCCACTGCGCAGGGACAAAGCGACCCCCGGGACCCCGCCGCCGGCTCAGATCCGGCCAGCGCTTACCCGTGGGGATGCCCAGCTGCTTGGAGCCGCGGCCGAAGCCCCGCACCACCTGGCCGCGGCAGAAGTAGGGCAGGTGCCGCATGACGCCGTCCGCCACGGGCGCGGGCTGGGGCCCGGTCCACGCGTCCCGCGGAGCCGCCGCCGTGGGGGCGCTGCCCGGACCCCGGACCAGCCGGGAGACGCGGCCGAGCTCAACCGAGCCGGCGGGCTGTCGGGCGCACAGCGGGCGGCGATCACACGCGCGGCGAGGATAGCCTGATCCAACAGAAGTCACCGGTGACAGAGGCGGCGGCCGGCCCCGAGCGTCGCGGCGACCCCGGAAGTGGCTAGGGAGTGGGAGGGGCTTATATAGCACGGGGCGGGGCTCTATGAGGGTTAGGCGGGGCGAACTGCGAGGGTGGGCGGGGCGTAGGCGGTTGAGGGCTGGTGAGACTCCGCCCCCAAGAACCGCAGGCCCGCGCCCACTTCCGCGTCCTTGGCCCGGCTTCCTCCGGGTCTCGTAGTCCCGCCCCCGCCCGGCTCCGCCCAGCTTCACCAGCGGGAACAGCTTGTAAGTTTCCGCCGAGCTGGGACGCAAAGCCTCTTTGTTTTTAATTTAGTTTTGCTTAGGGCTGTGAAAACACTGTAGTGCTTCGGGTGCCTTCCCCCATTCTCTAGGGCCCTGGGGCTGGAGAGACGCACACCTGAGCTCCACGGGTTGACTGTCGCTGTCGCTCAGGCCACTTGCTTTGCAAATCGATGCAAAGCAAACAAGTTTCAGATCCGAGAGGGCACCTGTGGAGCAATGACGCTCATTCCGTGTACGTCGTCTGATTTATGGACGTGACTGGACGTCTGCGTGCGTTGCGAAACAGTTGTCACAGGAAATCTCTTCCCTGTTTTTCCGTGGTGACCTCCAGGACCTCGTGCCTCGGTCCTGGCCACTTTGCCTGTACCTTCCTCGTGTGCAGTTTGCATCTTTCTGCAAAGTGCACGGGCAGCCTCCCATCGCCTCTCCCTTGGTCCTGATGCAGGGACTCGCCCGAGCAGGGCGCGGTCACAAGGGTGCAATTCCTTGCAACTGGAAGGTGGCCTCCAGGCCACACATTTTCTGTAAGGAGTCGTGGTGGGAACAGCAGGAGCATCGCTAAAGCCTTCCTGTCTCGAAGGTCTTCCTTCCTTCCTTCCTTCCTTCCTTCCTTCCTTCCTTCCTTCCTTCTTCCTTCCTTCCTTTCCTTCCTTCCTTCCTTCCTTCCTTCCTTCCTTCCTTCCTTCCTTCCTTCCTTCCTTCCTTCCTTCCTCCCTCCCTCCCTCCCTCCCTCCTCCTCCCTCCCTCCCTCCCCCCCTCCCTCCCTTCCTTCCTTCCTTCCTTCCTCCCTTCCTCCCTTCCTCCCTTCCTCCCTTTTTTTTCTTTCTCGGGTCACACCCATCAATGCTCAGGGGTTACTGCCGACTCTGCACTCAGGAATTACTCCTGGTGGTGCTCGGGGACCATATTGGATACTGGGGATCGAACAAGGTCGGCCACAAACTTATTCCTAAGACTTCTCTTTTCCTTCCTTTTCTTTTCCCTATCATTTAGCGGATGCTCTGTTAGTCTCTGTGCTTGAAAGTTATCTACAAAGGCGTGTGTAATTCAGTCCAGGCTTTGCCCTTTCCTTTTACCTTGCACTGATGGAACTCAGTGCTTAATCCAATGTTAAAAATCATTCTGTCCACATGAGTACTGAAAGACTTTACCAGCACGGCTGTTTTATTTCCCTGATACACCTGCTGCATAAAAGCGATTCCTTGCTGGCTGGTACAGCCTTTCTGGAAAACAATATGGACTTTCCTCCAAAGACTAGATATTGAACTCCCATTTGACCCAGCCATACCACTCCGGGAATCTACTCTGGGAAGCCAAAAATATGCAGCGGAAACACCATCCCTGCTTTTATGTTCATAGCAGCATTATTCACAATAGCCAGAATCTGGAAACAACCAGAGTGCCCGAGAATCGATGACTGGAAAAGAAGCTTTGGGACATCTACACAATGGAATACTATGCAGCTGTTAGGAAAAATTTAGTTATAAATCACTGTAATTAAGTTATAAATACTGTATCACTGTATTCCCGTTCATCATCGATTGGCTCCAGCGGGCACCAGTAACATCTCCATATGTCCTGTCCCATGCTAGCCCTTCACTCACGAATGCAACAGATACACAAGCAAGAGTAGTTTTATATCCAAATACCTAGGAATCAACCTACCCAAGTGTGTAAAGGACCTGTACAAAGAAAACTACAAGACACTGCTCCAAGAGATAAAAGAGGACACAAGGAAATGGAAACATATTCCCTGCTCATGGATGGGAAGAATCAACATTGTCAAAATATTAATACTCCCTAGAGCTCTGTACAGATTCAATGCAGTCCCTATAAAGATACCCATGACATTCTTCAAAGAAATTGACCAAATACTCCTGAAATTTGTATGGAACAATAAACCCCCAAGGATAGCTAAAGCAATCCTCGGGAAAAAGAAGATGGGAGGCATCGCCTTTCCCAACTTCAAACTGTACTACAAGGCAGTAGTAAATAAAACAGCATGGTATTGGAATAAAAACAGACCTATGGACCTATGGAATAGAATTGAGTATCCTGACACCCAACCTCAAACATATGATCATTTAATCTTTGATAAAGGTGCAACGAGTTTAAAATGGAGTAAGGAAAGCCTCTTCAACAAGTGATGTTGGGAAAACTGGGCAGCGACATGTAAAAAAAGGAATTTGGACCTGTGTCTAACACCATGCACAAAAAATCAGATCAAAATGGATTAGAGATCTCAATATCAGACTTGAATCCATAAAGTACATTGAAGAAAATATAGGAAAAACCCTCCACGACATTGAAGCTAAAGGCATCTTCAAAGGTGAAACATCACTAACAAAGCAACTAGAAGAAAAGATAAACATATGGGACTACATGAAACTAAAAAGCTTCTGCACCTCAAAAGAAACAGTGACTAAGATACAAAAGCAGTCCACAGAATGGGAAAGAATATTCACCCAATACCCATCTGATAAGGGGTTAATATCCAGGATATATCAGGCACTGGTAGAACTTTACAAGAAGAAAACAAACAACCCCATCAAAAAATGGGGAGAAGAAATGAACAGAAACTTCAGCAAGAAAGAAATTCGAATGGCAAAAAAAAAAAAAAAAACATATGAAAAAATGCTCATCATCACTAATCATCAGAGAGATGCAAATCAAAACAACAATGATATACCACTTTACACCACAGAGACTGGCACATATTCAAAAGAGCAAGAACAACAAGTGCTGGCGTGGATGTGGGGAAAAGGGGACACTCATCCATTGTTGGTGGGAATGCCGGCTGGTACAGCCTTTCTGGAAAACAATATGGACATTCCTCCAAAGACTAGAAATTGAACTCCCATTTGACCCAGCCATACCACTCCTGGGAATCTACTCTGGGAAACCAAAAATACACAGCGGAAACACCATCCCTACTTTTATGTTCATAGCAGCATTATTCACAATAGCCAGAATCTGGAAGCAACCAGAGTGCCCGAAAATCGATGACTGGATAAAGAAGCTTTGGTACATCTACACAATGGAATACTATGCAGCTGTTAGGAAAAATGAAGTTATAAAATTTGCCTATAAATGGATGGACATTATGTTGAGCGAAATTAGCCAGAAGGAGACAGACACAGAATGACTGCATTTATCTGCATAACATAAATATATATGTACATATTAAGATACCAATATCCAAGGTCAAGTGAAACATATATCAGGAGGTCTTGTCAAAGGTGGAAATTATCACAAACGTGTGGGAGTCAGAGGCTAGGTAAGACGGAGAATGGAACAGTGTGCTAACAATTGTCGAGGGTACTAATGCCAACCTAGAACTGAGCATTAAATGGAGGCAAAAGATACACATGACAACCCTTTAATGTATGTTCTGTAATCCATAGTCTGGAGGGGAAGGAAAATAGAAAGAGAGAGAAAGGGAAAGAAATAAAGAACCTGCCATGGAGGAGGGCTGGGGGGGGGGGGGAGGGGGGGAACTGGGGACGTTGGTGGTGGGAGATGGGCACCGGTGGCGGGATGGGTGCTGGAACACTGTATGACCAAAACCCAAATATGAACTTTTTAATTGTATATCTTTGTAATTGTAAAAATTAAAAATTAAAAAAAAATAAAATAAAAAAAAAAAAAAAAAACTAAGATCATCCACCAGAGGCCAAAAAAAAAAAAAAAAAAGACTAGTTTTATATCATCCTCCCCAAAAGCCTTTGGAATCTGGTAGGATGTCTGGGTGGGGTGTGTGTAGGGGGGATTAAGGTTTAGGGCTTGGAGGGAACTAGTAGCCAGTGCCCCCACCAGGAAGAACGGGGAATTTTGTGACTACAAGAGTATGTCACCCGCACAGCAGAGCCTGGCAAGCCAAATACCAGTAACAATTTTTTTACTTCATTCCCATGACCTGATGGAATGGTTTGAGGCTCTTTATGTTCCTTTATGTTCCTGAAGTTATAAAATTTGCCTATAAATGGATGGACATGGAGAAGATTATGTTGAGTGAAATTAGTCAGAAGGAGAGAGACAGTACAGAATGACTGCATTTATTTGCATGACATAAATATATATGTAAATATTATGATACCAATATCCAAGGTCAAGTGAAACATGGATCAGGAGGTCTTGTCAAAGGTGGAAATTATCACAAACGTGTGGGAGTCAGGAGGCTAGGTAAGACAGAAAATGGAACAGTGTGCTAACAATTGTCGAGGGTACTAATACCAACGTAGAACTGAGCATTAAATACAGGCAAAAGATACACATGACAACCCTTTAATGTATGTTCTGTAATCCATAGTCTGAAGGGAAGAAAAAGAGAAAGAGAGAGAGAAAGGGAAAGAAATAAAGAACCTGTCGTTGAGGCAGTCTGGGGGAAGGGGGAGGGAACTGGGGACGTTGGTGGTGGGAGATAGGCACTGGTGGAGGGATGGGTGCTGGAACATACCCAAATATGAACTTTTTAATTGTATATCTTTGTAATTGTATTTCTCATGGTGGTATAAGAAAAATACTTAAAAAAAAAAAAAGAAAGCGATTCCTAAGTAACTATGGAATTGATGGTCCAAACAGTCCCTCTTGGGCCGGGTTCTGGTCCCACCTGCTCTAGTAAAGCCTCAGAAGCCAGAAAAACGTCATGCACTGTCGGGAACGCCGCGGGGTCCCCAACAGTGTCAGGACAGAGGTTCTCTTCTACCTCCAAGGACGCCAGGAGAACAGGTGAAAACTCACGGAGTCCGGTGCAGTTCCAAAAAAGGCTTTTAATAGTACAAAAGCTCTTCCACAGCACTCCAATATAATGAACAAACTCTAGCTCTGGTCCGAACTTAGACCATACAAGAGAGCCTAAGTCTCCCACCAAAGAGAGAGGATCTCACTCGAGCTGAGTCTTACCTAGAAGAAGGAGCAAAAGGCCAAAGAGCAAAAAGCCAAAAGCCAAAAGCCTCAAGGCTGAGGAGTCAAAAAGCCGAAAGCTAAAAGGCCCAAAAGGCAAAAGTGAAGGGTCCTCAAGTCAGCCCCTTATATACACCAAAGTAATCCAATCGGGAGGGCCATGTCAACAAAGAACTCTAAACAGAGTGTAGTGCCACACCCTATTGCAGGTATAAACAAAGCTTATGCCAAGGTCTAATCCTTTCTACCAAGATTATCTCTTATGTAAAACACTGGAGAGAGAGAGGGCTGGTATAAAGTAATACATCTTAACTTCATGAGTTCATGTAATCTAGATGGTACCCACAAGGTCCTTATT
This sequence comes from Cryptotis parvus, assembly GCA_021461705.1. Classification (NCBI taxonomy): domain Eukaryota; kingdom Metazoa; phylum Chordata; class Mammalia; order Eulipotyphla; family Soricidae; genus Cryptotis; species Cryptotis parvus. The sequence continues at coordinate 16,510 of JAJIBD010009754.1, forward strand.
ATTATCTGCACCAGGGTGATTCTGAGTATCTTGTTCTCCTGTACTGAAAGGGTTACACTCGCCTGCTTAGAGCAAACTAGTATGATCCTTCCTATAGCCTTCCTATAGTCTCAACGTAGCCAGGGTGGTAGTCTCCTGGTAAATTCTCACTGTCCCACGCTGGGTGCAGTGGTATAAAAGAGGAGCTGTGCCCAATCTAGAAAACATAGAAGTCTTAGTAGATGTATAAGTCAGAAGTTATTCAATCAAGGTGACTTCTGTAACTGCCACACCCTCTAGCAGTGTTTACATAGAAGAGAGGTCTCATTAGAATGAACCTTGACTTAAATAGATTAAGCTGGGAGTGGGCAAAACAACAAAACTCCCAGAATAGCTAAACCTGTCCTCCAACAATGCACCACAATCACAGCCATTTTCAAGCCCGGACTCCACAGCTAGTCAGAGCTCCCCCAAGGGAGAAGCCGATTTCAAAGCCGCCTGTGTGCAGGTGGCTGACGCTAACATCACCAGGCTTTCGTGGGGCTTGGGGCCCTCCTCCCTCCTCTGCCCCTCCGGAAGGCCCTGTGGCCATAATGCTTCCACTGCTGCCAGTCATGACTCTGCATAGACACTCCCCAGAGCTGCTGCGGGCTCTCCCCCATACCTCCAAGTCTGGTATACTGATGTACCAGGTATCCCATCACACTTGATAGAATTAAATAGTCATGGCTTTATCAATATGTTCTGTTGGATGACAGGCCTAGCTAACTTGGGAGCTTTGCTGTTTTATCCACTCACAGCTTAATCTATTTACATGTTCTTAAGCCAGGGTTCATACTAATGAGATCTCTCTCCTATGTAAACACTGATGGAGATTGTGGCAGTTACAGAAGTCACCTTGACTCTGAATGAGTAACTTCTGACATATTATTATACATCTACTAAGACTTCTATGTTATCTAAATTGGGCACAGCTCTTCTCTTTTTTTTTTTTTTTGATGTTTGTTTTATTTATTTTTTTCCCCAAAATTTTATTACACCATTTTAGACATACAATTGCAAGATGCTCATGCAGAGTTCTGGTTCCACAGCATTCCAACACCCATCCCTCCACCCAAACCCATCTCCCATCACCAATGTCCCCACCTCCCTCCCCCCCCCCCCACACCTCAACTACTTGGCGGGTTCTGTATGTCTTCTCTCTCCTCTCTATCTCTCCCTCCCACCAAACTTTCCTGCACATCGTGGAATGCAGTGGATTAGAGGACATTACTGTTTCCACTATTTTGATGGACCGCACGGCGCCGCAAGAGGCCGCACAACCTGGGCTCAAACTAGTTTTGCTCTGTTAATCTGGTTGTATCCCAGCTAGTATCCCAGCGTCCGGACAGCGAAGGTGGTGGTTAGTGTGGTGGGCGAGTCTCATCTGGCTGCTTCCGGGACCCCCCGGAGATGATGGGCTCACTCCCAAAACCCATCTGTCCTCCCGGGAGCCCCATGGTCAGCTTAGCCGGGGGAAAGCGGAGTTCCAGCTTCCCCAGGCATGTCCGAGGCCCGCATCCTATGGCTGGTCGCCCCAGGGCAGCTCCTGGGCAGGGCCACCAGGCTCGACAAAATGGAGGGGGCACAGCTCTTCTTTATACCCACTGCACCCAGTGTGGGACAGTTATAATTTACCAGGAGACTACCACCCTGGCTGCGTTGAGACTATTGTTTAAGATTATAGAAAGGATTATACTAGTTTGCCCTCAAGGAGGCGAGTGTGACCCTTTCAGTATATGGAGAATGAGATACTCAGAATCACCCTAGTGCAGATAAATAAGAAGGACCTTGTGGGTACCATCTAGATTACATGAAGCCCATGAAATTAAGATGTATTATTTTATACCAGCCCCCTCTCTCTAGAGCTCCATTGTTTTACATAAGAGATAATCTCATAATCTCAGAAGAATAGATTAGACCTTGGCATAATCATTTATTTAGACCTGTAATAGTGTATAGCATCACCCTTCTACACTCTTCTACTATCTAGAAGCTGTTTAGGGTTCTTTGTTGACAGGACCCTTCCTGAAGTTAGGATTACTTTTGTGTATATAAGGGGACTGATTTGAGGTACTCAAACAAACAAAAAACAAAGAGTCCCTCTTTGGTCGGGCACAGTGCAAGCAGCAAGCACCCTTGTCACTGAGATGCATGTTGGCCCTCAGACTCAAACTAGAGCAGCCAGTAAGCCGGGCAGTGCTCAGAGCTTTCTCCTGACCTGTTCAGAGGGACCATTCCTGGCAGTGCTGGGGGGGGGTGTGAAACCAGATTGGCTGCATGCAAGGCAAGCACCTTCTCCTCTGTACTGTGGCTCCAGCCCCTTGAAGGCAGATCTTTACTTTCAAAGGGAGTTTCATTCTTAAAAAGTTGGGCAGTGAAAAAAAAAAAAAGTTGGGCAGTGCCCCCAACTAAATTCTACCACATTTAGTTGTTTTTGAGATCAATTCTATTAGGCTGCCACAACTCACAGGCACCAAGAATCAGACAGAGGCAGAAAGAGATTTATTGGGACAGAAAGGAAAAAGATGTATTAGGACAGAAAGGAGCTCACTGAAGGCTGAGGGTTTGCAGGCCTGAATGACCCGGAACCCCGAGCTGCTGAGGCCTTTGCATTTTACACACTCTGAGGGTTACCTAAGCAGGATGAGTTTTCACGTTCCTGCTCTAACCTAAGCCCAAGCAAAAGTACAAAAGCAAATTGGTCAGTTAGTTCCATCTGACTTTCTGGCCTTCTAGTTCTCAAAATATTGAGCCATAGGGTCAGGTGCAAACTTCAGATCAGCCGTGAAGAAACTCATCACTCACATGCTTCTGCCCCAGCTTCTGGTAACATCCCGTTATCTGTGGCCCAGTGTCTAGGCGCTTATGTTTATGCTCTTGGCATCTGGTTTGTTTTTCTTAAACTCACGACCCTGAGGCACAAAGTGGAGGTTAGCGCTTTGAGATGGAGTCACAGTGTTTCTGCCCAACTTTTCAGTTCACTTATATTTGAGTACAGGAACAATAAGATTTTTTTTCAATTCATGATCCCCAATTTTGTTCTCCTTACAAATCCCCGTCTTTTCTTTTGTGTTTGGGGGTAGCATGTGCTCAAGACTAAGGCCTTTTAGGGTTCAGCATTCTTTCTCTCCGTCCAACCTTTAAGTCCAAGTTAGGCAGAACCTAATCAGTGGAATGCCTGCTGTTAGTCTGGAGTGGAGTTGTGTCTTCTTAAGGAGCGATTTCAACTAGAGATGGAACGGAACCTTCTTCCCTAAGCTTTGGTCACAAACGTTAGAGATTAAAATAAATGGAGGTGGTGGAGGGGCCTCTCCCCAACAAGCATCAGGGAACCTGAATAAATCCTCAATTTGGGGCTGGAGCAATAGTCCAGTTAGGGTGTTTTTCTAGCACTCGGCTGACCCGGGTTTGATCCTCGGCATCTCATATGGTCCTCTGAGCACTACCAAGAGTGCTCCCCTAAGCATTGCCAGGTGTGACCCAAAACCCAAAAAACTTCCTCAACTTAACATTCTTATCATTGGTCACTACATTTGATTTAGTTGGACCACACTTAAGGCTTCCTTCCCTAATAGTTATATCTTGCAAATTTTCTACATATTATTTTATATCCATGTTCTGCCCTAAACCCTTCATCCCATTCTATGAATAAAGTTTCTCTCTAAAATTGAATTTCTTGGGGCTGGAGTGATAGCACAGTAGATAGGGTGTTTGCTTTGAACGTGGCTGACACAGATTCATCTCCAGCATCCCAAATGGTCCCCTGAGCACCACAAGGAGTAATTCCTGAGTGCAGAGCCAGGAGTTACCCCTGAGCATCGGCATTTGGATCACCAGGTGTGACCCAAAAAAGCTAAATAAATAAATGAAGTTGAATTTTCTTGATTCTCAATAAATTCCCATCATTAAACTAGTAAACTTGACTGTGATGAGATCTGGAAAACTGTTTAAACACATTCTGGATGAATCTTCTAAGCTTTCTTTGTGGCTTTAGTTTCATCAGAAGTGGAGTTTTTAACCAGTGGCTCTGGAACCACTCTAGAAAGATTATCCTGTCTCCAATAATCTTTTCTGCATCCTATCATGTAACTATAAAATTTCAGGTTGTCAAAAAATCTAAGATCATTGATTGTGATTTTTATTATTCATTTAACTGTTACCTCTCTGACAAGTTTACTCAACCTGAATATTCCATACTGTCATTCCCGAGTCACATGATTCATCTTGTCTTCCTACTGGACAAAACTTTGTTAGAGCCACTCAGTTACTCTCCAGTTTAGATCAATGAGTTAATTCGAATTAATATACACCAGTAGGGGAACTAACAAAGATCCAGAATCTTATAGGCAGACAGAGTGGATGAAAATAGGCTTTCAAAGATCCCAACAAGAGAAATGAAGACCAAGTTGGCAGAAAAAGGAGAGAGCAGGAGAAAGAAAAAAACCTAAAGTGATGGGGGGCCAGTGCAATAGTACAGTGGGGAGGGCATTTGCCTTGCACAGAGCTGACCCAGGTTCAATCCCTCGCATCCCACATGGTCCCCCAGCACTTTCAGGAGTAATTCCTGAGTTCAGAGCCAGGAATAATACCTAAGCATTGCTGGGTGTAACCTTGTATCACTTGTATCACTCGTCTTCCCATTATTCATTGATTTGCTCAAGTGGGCGCCAGTAGCATTTCCATTCATTGGGAATGAGGTTCATTATTGTTACTGTTTTCAGCATATTGAATACAACATGGGTAGCTTGCCAGGCTCTGCCATTGCTCTGGGTTCATCCCAGGGGGCCCAGTCTTTTTATGTCAGACCATCAACCATCAACCATCCAGGACCTATAGGGCAGAGCCCTGGCTATGGACAAGCCTGTCTCCTGTCTGCCACCTGCTGATGAAGCTGGGCATTGCAGCCACACCTGCAACACCTCGAGGGGCAGGAGACCTAAAAAGCAAGAAAGCAAGAAAGCAAGCAAGCAAGCAAGCAAGCAAGCAAGCAAGCAAGCAAGCAAGCAAGCAAGCAAGCAAGAAAGAAAGAAAGAAAGAAAGAAAGAAAGAAAGAAAGAAAGAAAGAAAGAAAGAAAGAAAGAAAGAAAGAAAGAAAGAAAGAAAGAAAGAAAGAAAGAAAGAGTCACCTGATGCAATCCACCCTGATGCCCAGCAGATCCCGCGCTCCCCCACCAGGTGCTTTCCCACGGGGGCAGCCCCCGAGCTACTCCTCTCCAGGATAAAGGGCTGGCGCTTTAAGAAGGGGACCAAGCCACACCCAGCTTCCTCAGACCTTCCACTGCACTACCCCCACCCCGACCCCTGGCTCCAGAACCACCCACTGATACCCCAAATTCAAAACCGAGCCGACGCTAGTGCGTCTGCATGGAGTATTTTCTACCTACCTGCGATACCACTGAGCATTTGCCCCTACACTCTTTGCTATACATCCCTAGCTGCAAAGTAATTCAGGCACCTACTAACTCTATTGACTAGTCACCTAGAACACACATTTTCAACCTACAATTGAAGTCACTAATACAGATGAGTCAAGCAATAACGATGAGCTATATAACCTCTCTGAAAATGAATTTCGGAAGGAACTGTTAAAGATGCACAAGGAACTCAAAGAAACAATGGAATACAAAGTCAATAAAATACAAGAGGACACGAGAGCAGAATTGAGTAAATTTCAGACCAAAGTACAAGCAGAAATGACAGATATTAAAAATCAGGTAAGTGAACTGCTTTGGAAGGCCTCCAAAGCAGAGTAACAGCTACTGAAGAAAGAATTAGTGATCTCGAAGACGAGGTTCAGAGATTCTGTAGACAACACCAGAATATGGAAAAAAAGACTCACAATCAATGAACAGACTACCAGAGAAAATCGGGATGAAGCCAAAAGGAACAACATACGCATCATTGGGGTCCCAGAAGGACAAGATGAAAACCCTGATGAAGAAGAAACTGTCAAAGCCATCATTGCTAACAAGTTCCCTGAACTGAAGAAAGCATGCTCCCAGATACAGGAGGTCCGAAGGATACCAGCTAAAAGAAACCCCAATAAGAATACTCCAACATACATCCTTATTCACTGTATCACTGTCTTCCCGTTGTTCATCGATTTGCTCGAGCGGGCCCCCAGTAACATCTCCATATGTCCTGTCTCATGCTAGTAGAGCCCAAGGGCATCTGCTTGCTCCAGGAACATAAAGAGCCACAATTCATTCCGGAATGAGGTCTATAATTGTTACTGGTATTTGGCATATCAAATACAACACGGGTAGCTTGCCAGGCTCTGCCATGCACGTAGCATACTCTTGCAGTCATCTCTAAGTCCAGCATTTAATGATGAAACGCCTAGCCGCTCGAGCCGGACTGTGATAGGCTGGTCTGCTGGGTGGAGTTCTGACGAGAGAGAAGTCCGGATGTGGAAAATGGAGGTCCTCATGGAGTGGAGGGTCGTCTGGCTTGTTGCAAGCCTCTGCTGGGCTGGCAGGCCAGGGCTAGAACCCGCCATCTCTCCTGGGCTCCTTGTGAGCAGCTGGGCACAGGGAGAGCAAGTAGCAGCTCTGCCCCATGTCTGTCTCTGGATCAGCATTATCCAGAGTTATTGTTAAACTGCTTAAACATCCTTATTAAAATGACAAAAACAATAGACAGAGATAGAATACTGAAGGCAGCAAGATCAAAGAAGGAAATGGATAGATCAACAAGACTGAAACTCACCAGGGAAATACTGGACCTAAAGGAAGAAATGGAAGAAAGAGAGCTGGTTGATATATACAGGGCTTTTCATCCCCCAAAAAGCTGAATACACATTTTTTCCAGTGCACATGGAACATATTCCAAGATAGACCATATACTGAGCCACAAAGCATACCTCAACAAAATAAAAAGATTGAAATTGTGTCAACTATCTTTTCAGATCATGATGCACTGAAAATAGTAGTGAACCATACACAGAAGCAGAGAGCCAAACCAAACACCTGGAAACTAAACATCTCACTGCTGAACAACAAATGGGTCATAGAAGAAATCAAACAGGAAATCCAAAGATTCCTAGAAACAAATGACAATGAAGATACCAACTATCAGAACTTGTGGGACACAGCTAAAGCTGTGTTAAGAGGAAAGTTCATAGCTCTGCAAGCATTCATAAGGAAAGAAGAAAGGGCCCATATAAATAACCTGACCTCAAAGCTGAAAATATTAGAAAAAGACCAACAAAAAGAAACCAAACCCAGGCAGAAGGAAGGAAAAAACAAAACTTAGGGAGGAAATCAACGAGCTGGAAACCAAAAAAAAAAAAAAATCCGAAAAAAACAATCCGACAGATTAATGAAACCAAGAGCTGGTTCTTTGAAAAATTAAATAGTTCTTTGAATATTTGATAGTTCTTTGAAAAATTTGATAGTTCTTTGAAAAATTACACAAGATCGACAAGCCACTGGCAAGACTTGTAAGGACAGGGAAAGAGAGAACCCAAATAAACAGAATCAGAAATGAAAATGGTGACATCACAACAGAAAACACAGAAATCCAAAAGATCATCAGGAATTACTTTGAGAACAAAACATGGGAACCTAGAAGAAATGGATAAATTCCTGAACTCTGATAACCTCCCACGATTGAAACAAGAAGACCTTCAATACCTAAATAAGCCTATCACCATCGGGAAATTGAAACAGTAATTAAAAGTCTGCCCAAACACAAAAGCCCAGGTCCAGATGGGTTCACTAGCAAATTCTACCAAACTTTTAAGGAGGACCTACTGCCTGTCCTATTCAAGCTCTTCCAGGAAATAGAAGAAACAGAAACACTCCAAAACAGCTTCTACAAGGCACATATCACCCTGATACCCAAAGCAGGGAGAGACAACACAAAGAAGGAAAATTACAGACCAATTTCCTTTGATGAACACAGATGCTAAGATCTTCAACAAAATACTAGCAAACAGAATCCAAAGACTCATCAAAAGATCATACATCATGACCAATTAGGATTCATCCCGGGAATGCAAGGATGGTTCAACATTCGCAAATCAATCAACATAATACATCATATCAATAAGAGAAAAAATAAAAACCATATGGTCCTATCAATAGATGCAGAAAAAGCATTTGACAAGATCCAGCACCCTTTCATGATTAAAACCCTCCAGAAAATGGGAATTGAAGGAAGCTTCCTCAAGATAGTCAAAGCCATCTACCAAAGCCCACAGCGAGTATCATTCTCAATGGGGGAAAAATTGAAAGCCTTCCCCTTAAGATCAGGAACACCACAAGGTTGCCCTCTCTCACCTCTTTTATTCAATATAGTACTGGAAGTACTCGCCATAGCAATCGGAGAAGAAAAAGGACATTAAGGGCATCCAGATAGGCAAGGAAGAAATCAAGCTATCATTATTTGCAGATGACATGATATTATACTTAGAGAACCCCTAAACTCTCGACCCAAAATCTCTTAGAAACAATAGATATGTATAGTAGAGTGACAGGGTACAAAATCAATACCCAAAAGTCGGTGGCTTTCCTATACACAAATAACGAAAAGAGAAGAAAGGGATATTAAGAAATCGATTCCATTCACAATTGTGCCACAGAAAATCAAATACCTAGGAATCAGCTTAACGAAATGTGTAAAGGACCTATACAAAGAGAACTACAATGGGGACCGGAGCAATATCCCAGTGGGTAGGGTGTTTGCCTTGCCCGCGGCCGGCCCATGCTGGCCCCGGGTTCAATCCCGGCATCCCATATATGGTCCCCCAAGCACCGCCAGGAGTAATTCCTGAGTGCAGAGCCAGGAGAAACCACTAAGCATTGCCAGGTGTGACCCCCCAAAAAAGAAGAAAAAACAAAGAGAACTACAAGATACTACTTCAAGAAATAAAAGAGGACACGAGGAAATAGAAACACATTCCCTGCTCATGGATGGGGAGAATTAGCATTGTCAAGATGGTAATACTCCCTAGAGCTTTGTACAGATTCAATGCGGTTCCTATAAGGATACCTATGACATTCTTTAAAGAAATTGACCAAACACTCCTGAAATTCGTATGGAATAATAAACCCCCACGGATAGCTAAAGCAATCCTCGGGAAGAAGAAGATGGGAGGCATCACCTTTCCCAACCTCAAACTGTACTACAAAGCAGCAGTAATTAAAACAGCGTGGTACTGGAATAAAAACAGACCTGTGGACCTATGGAATAGAGTTGAGTATCCTGACACACACCCTCAAAGACATGATCAGTTAATCTTTGATAAAGGTGCGAAGAGTCCAAACTGGAGTAAGGAAAGCCTCTTCAACAAGTGGTGCTGGGAAAACTGGACAGCTACATGTAAAAAAATGAATTTGGACCTGTGTCTAACACCTTGCACAAAAAATCAGATCAAAATGGATTAAAGATCTTAATATCAGACCTGAATCCATAAAGTACATTGAAGAAAATATAGGAAAAACCCTCCACGACATTGAAGCTAAAGACATCTTCAAAGGTGAACACCATTAACAAAGCAACTAGAAGAAAATATAAACATATGGGACATGGGACTACATGAAACTGAAGAGCTTCTGCACCTCGAAAGAAACAGTGACCAAGATAGAAAGTCAGTCCACAGAATGGGAAAGAATATTCACCCAATACCCATCTGATAAGGGGTTAATATCCCAGGATATATCAGGCACTGGTACAGCTATATAAGAAGAAAATAGCCAACCCCATTAGAAAATGGGGAGAAGAGATGAACAGAAACTTTGACAAGGAAGAAATTCGAATGGCCAAAAGGCATATGAAAAATGCTCATCATCACTAATCATCAGAGAGATGTAAATCAAAACAACAATGAGATATCACCTCATACCACAGAGACTGGCCCATATCCAAAAGGGTAAAAGCAACAAGTGCTGGCATGGATGCGGGAAAAGGGGACTCTCATACATTGTTGGTGGGAATGTCAACTTGTACAACCTTTCTGGAAAACAATATGGACATTCCTCCAAAGACTAGAAATTGAGCTCTCCTTTTGACCCAGCCATACCACTCCTGGGAATCTACTCTGGGAAGCCAAAAACAGACAGCAGAAACACAATCCGCACTTTTATTTTCATAGCAGCACTATTCACAATAGCCAGAACCTGGAAACAACCAGTATGCCTGAGAACTGATGACTGGATAAAGAAACTGTGGTACATCTACACAATGGAATACAGCAGCTGTCAGGAAAAAATGAAGTTATGAAATTTGCCTATAAATGGATGGACATGGAAAGAATCATGTTGAGTGAAATTAGTCAGAAGGAAAGAGAGAGACATAGAATGACTGCATTTATTTGCATGACATAAATATACCAGGTTATCTTACCAAAAGTGGAAATTATCACAAACGTGGGAGTCAGAGGTTAGGTAAGATAGAGAAGGGAACATGTGTGAATAAATGTCAAAAGGGCTGATACATAGAACTGAGCATTAAATACAGGCAAAAAAATGCACATGATGGCATCTAAGTGTATGTAATGCAACCCACAATGTGTAAGAGAAGGAAAAGAGAGAGAGGGAGAGAGAAAAGAGATAAAGAACCTGCCATTTAGGCAGGCAATGCGAGGGAGGAAGGGAATTGGAGACATTGGTGGTGGGAAATGGGCACTGGTGGAGGGCGGGGTGATGGAACACTATGTGACCGAAACCTCCAAACATGAACAACGTTGTAATTGTATATCTTACGGTGGTATAATAAAATGTTTAATAAAAAAGAAAGAAAGAAAGAAAGAAAGAGAGAAAGAAAGAAAGAAACAGAGAAAGAGAAAGAGAAAGAGAAAGAAAGAAAGAAAGAGAAAGAAAGAAAGAAAGAAAGAAACAAACAAACAAACAAACAAACAAACAAACAAACAAACAAACAAACAAACAAACGTGTTTTTGGTTTTTATCCGTGTTCAGGACTCAGGTGTTCCCTGAGCTCAGTGGATGAGAGACAGGAACTGGTCTTCGCCAGACCCAAGTAATAGCAGCTCTGGAGTCCCACAGTCACCAGGCAGTCAGGGCTAGTCTTGACATAGTTGAGGCCCTTGAAACAGACACGCCGGGGCACGCAGGATATTGGTTGATGGTTCTCATGTTTTTATTGTTTGGGGTCATGTCCAGCAGTGCTCAGTGCTTAAGTTGCATCCAGCCTGGGGAACCCAGTGTTGGCGATCAAGCCCGGCGCCCAGCATGTTTGAAGCCAGACTCCTGGCCAGCCCTTTGCATTATCTCCATGTCTGCCACTGTTTAAGAGCATTTTGGCTTTCCCAGTTGCTTCAGCTCCAGCCTGGTTTGCAAAGGATCTTGTCTCTCCGAGTGCAGCTCTCTGTAAGGATTCTCAGGGGGTTGAGTCTTTCACTTGTTTCCCACCGTGGTTTCCACAGTGGAGAAATGTTTCCCAGTTCAGAATGCGGATTCACCTACGCTGAAGGCTTCCTGACCCAGCACCCGTCTTCCTGGCCTCTTTCCACCCCCCCATCTATCTGGGAGCACAGCCGTGGGTGCAGAGCAGAGCCGGTCTGGTAGTCGTGGAAAAGGCGCACATCCCCAAGACCATAGTAAACGGTCGTGAAATGCTTGTTTCATCAATTGTTGCCCCCAAATGGCACACAACTAGAACTGGAGAGTTGTCAACAAGATGAATCAGTTTTTATTTTTGTTTTGTTTTGGGACACCCAGCTGTGTTTAAAGCCTTATGCTGGTGGAGACTTTATGTAATGCCAAGAATCAAGGCTGTTTAGAAATCTAAGCATTTACATAAATTCATTGCACTGCTTTAAGAGAAAGCTCCCCAAATCTAAACCAAGACTTTTTTTTATAGTGTCCACCAATATTTAAGTATCCTCTCTGTGTATTTTAAGTGGAAAAGTCATTGTATGTGTTACTGAAAAATAACAAAAGCGGGGCCGGAGCGATAGCCCAGCGGGTAGGACGTTTGCCTTGCACACGGCCGGCCCATGCTGGCCTGGGTTCGATCCCGGCATCCCATAGGGTCCCCGAGCACCGCCAGGAGTAATTCCTGAGTGCAGAGCCAGGGAGAAACCCCTGAGCATTGCCGGGTGTGACCCAAAAAGCAAAAAACAAAAAAAGAAAAGAAAAGAAAAATAACAAAAGCCATAACAAAGACTGTGTTAAATTAACACCACCAATGCCCCCCCATCCTGAACTCAGACTCAAAGCACACTATGGTAATTCAGTTCCTTGTTTAACCACAAGGTGGCACATCACCACTGTTTTTTCTTCACCTCTATTTAGAAAGGAACCGGTATCAAATTAAGCAGTTTTGTTCAGCATTCTGGTGGAATGCTCGCACACTTGGAAGCTATGCTCTGTATAAACTAATGTTCCCATTGCTTCATGCACTTGAATTTGACACTTTAGTGTGGTACAACCGTTATACTCCCGTTTCTTCACTATCTATGTAGCCAGACTTAAAGAATGGAATAATACCTTCATTCCATTCTATTCCGTTTATTTTTAGTTTAGGGACAAAAGGGATGTATGTACTTTGTAAAGCTGCTTAGGGGAACTTGTGGGCCAGGGATGGAACCAGAACTCCTGCATGTAAAACACCTGGAAGGCACCTGAATTTAAAATCATTATAACTGATCACTAGATTTTACTTCGTTTAACCTTGCCTAAGGTTCATGCATCACAAACATCGACTCATTATTTTATACCCACATTCTGCCTTAAACTCTTCATTCCATTTAATCACTCTAAGACAGCGTATCTTGATTCTCAATGAATTTCTATTAGTGAAACTGGATTATGAAGAGACATCGGTGGACGGTGTGGGGCTGGAATGCTGTGTGCACCAAACTGTAACATCAACAGTAACGCAAATCATGGTAACTAAAATTTAAAAATGTATGTGAATAAATTTAGATATACAACAGATTTAGCAAATGATTCATGAAGAATTAGACATATAGTCTCAACAAGGGACTGTACAAACTTGAAGGGATTTTGTTGTTGTTAGGAGGTGGGGAGAGGATGAGCCACACCAAGTCTTAACAAGGTGATTAACAAAAGTCTTTAGTAGCCCCAAAGAGGGTGGGAGAAGGTGATTAACAAAAACACTAGACAAAGAAGCCGGACAAAGCCCTTCCCTTCCCGGTGAGGCAACAGTGGTGAGTGACTTGCAGATTACTCGCAGCTGCTGAACCGGAAACAGAATTAGATGGAAGGTTTAAAGCTGGTTTAAGGAGATCCTGTATATCGTTTTACCCCCTTTCAACACCCAGTGACCACTTACTCAGAGTGACCACTTCCCTCTAGCATTGACGAGTGGTCCCTTCCCTGACCTCTCTCCTCCTCTCCGGAGGCAAACTTGCTACTAAGGATCTCGCAGTAACTGTGTTGTAAACCACAGTGTACCCCCCCCCCCACCCCCATCCCCCCAAAAATGAAAAATGTGCTTGCCTTAAAGGCAGGCTGAGGGGCAGAAAGGAAATTGGGAATATTGGTGGAAGACAGCGGACAATGAAGGGATTGGCCTTGGAATTTTGTGCATCCCAATAATGAATAACTTTGTAACTTTGCAATTGAACGTGATTCAATAATAATAATCATAATTAAAATATGGTTTTAAGGGGCTAAAGTATAGTACAATGAGTAAGGTATGACCCAGCCTGGTTGGGTCTTTAGCACCAATTGTGTGTGACCCCCAAGATAAAGTAAAAAATACAAAGAAAAAATTAAGAAATTAATTAAAGTAAAATTTTATTTGGGGGACTGGAGTGAGAATTCCAAGGGTTGAGTGCAGGCCTTGTATGTGTGAGAGCCCCGGTTTGGTCTCCGGGCTGCAAGGGCAGGTCTTCTGAGCACCACCTGGGCTGATGATATCATGGAAATGTGCCCTGCTTTTATACTTTCCTACTTAGAGTTACAGTATGCACTCTAAAGAGATGATTCTACTAGTGAGTGGAAAGCCTTATAAGGTGACCATGCTGGGGCTGGAGCAATAGCACAGCGGATAGGGCATTTGCCTTGCAAGCGCGCCGGCCATTTCGATCCCCAACATCCCATATGGTCCCCCCAAGCACAGCCAGGAGTAATTCTTAAGCAAAGAGTCAGGAGTAACCCCTGAGAATCACCAGGTATGACCCCAAAAAATTTAAAAAATGACCATCCTTTGTGCACAGGGATTAAGCTCCCAATTCCAAGCTAAGAAAATGTTGATTTTAGGAAACTCCCTGTAGTCATACTAAAAAGATGTCTCCATGGGCGTTTGCCCCTACATTGCTTGTGCATGAAGCAAATTAATGAGTTTGCAGTAATGTGCTATAAAAGCAGGTTCTTGGACCCTTGAGCCTTGTTTAAGTTTCATGTGCTTGTCTATCCTAGACCTACCAGCCTGACCAACTGGTAAAACAAAGGCTCCTTGTTCTCCTGCCATAGATGGTCTCCATGTGCTTGATGAAGTGAACTCAGTTACAACAGTGAGCTCTGAAACCTGAACACAAATGTAGTTCTTTTTTTAATAGTTTATTATACCACCATTCACTTGATCACTTGACTTCCCGTATATCATCGATTACCCGAGCGGGCACCAGTAATATCTCAATACATCCTGTCACATGTGAGATAGCCCAAGGGCATCTGCCCACCCAGGAACATAAAGAGCTTCAAATCATTCCATCAAGTCATGGGACTATCACTATCACTATCTTCCTGTAAATCATCTATTTGCTAGAGCGGGCACCAGTAATATTTCCAAATGTCCTGTCTCATGCTAGTAGAACCCAAAGTCATCCTCTTGCTCCAGGAACATAAAGAGCCTCAAACCATTGTATTAGGTCACGGAATGACCTAATATAAATGTTACGGTATTTGGCATATCAAATACTACACGAGCAGCTTGCCAGGCTTGCCGTGCTGGTGGCATACTGTTGTAGTCACCTCTAAATAAAGCATTTGTTGATGACCTGCATGGCTGCTAGCTGCTGCGCAAGCCGGGATGTGATAGTCTGGTCTGCTGGGTGGAGTTGTGACAAGAGTGAAGTCCGGATGTGGAAAATGGCGGGCCCCATGGAGTAGGGGAGGGTGGTCTGACTTGTTGTGAGGCTCTGCTGGGGTGGCAGGCCAGGGCTAGACCTGCCATGCCTCCCAGGCACCTCATGAGCAGCTGGGCACAGGGAGAGCAAGTAGCAGCTCTGCCCCATGTCTGAGAGTCTCTGGTTCAGCATACCTGGGCTGGATTGAAAAAAAACTGCTGCAGGGTGGCTGTCGAGGATCCGGGCTGTGATAGTCTGGTCTGCTGGGTGGAGTTGTGACGAGAGGGAAGTGCTCTCCCTGTGCCCAGTTACTCGTGGAGGCGCCCAGGAGGCATGGTGGGTTCTAGCCCTGACCTGCCACCCCAGCAGAGCCTCACAACAAGCCAGACCACCCTCCCCTACTAAATGGGGCCCGCCATTTTCCACATCCGGACTTCCCTCTCGTCACAACTCCACCCAGCAGACCAGACTATCACAGCCCGGATCATCAACAGCCACCCTGCAGCAGTTTTGTTTTTTTTCAATCTTGCCCAGGTATGCTGAACCAGAGACTCTCAGACATGGGGCAGAGCTGCTACTTGCTCTCTCTGTGCCCAGCTGCTCATGAGGTGCCCGGGAGGCATGGCGGGTCTAGCCCTGACCTGCCACCCCAGCAGAGCCTCACAACAAGCCAGACCACCCTCCCCTACTCCATGAGGCCTGTCAAGTCATGGGAATGAGGTCTATAATTGTTACTGGTATTTGGCATGTCAAATCTGACACAGGTAGCTTGCCAGGCTCTCTCTCTCTCTCTCTCTCTCTCTAAGTATATATATATATATATATATATATATATATATATATATATATATATATACTTACTTGTGAAAATATGTTTTTATAAATGTCTGCCAAGGTTTTTTCAGAGCAGTCCATTCTGCTAATCTAAGAAAAGTGTAATGCCTTTATTGAGAACATTTTTACCAACTGGCTTTTAAAACCTCCTGTGTTTTCCTCTGAGCTTAGGTGAACCCGATCTTTGCTTCAGTTGCAGATCACAGGTATAAACATAATACAAAGGAGTGATATCTTTATACTGAGTGAAGAACTTTCTCTTTAGCTGGGTGGATGACCATGGTGTACTGTGTCGTCCAGTCTACCACACAGGGCTTCACCAAGCCAAAGCACTGAAAAAAATCTGCAAGATTCTGCATGAACCCAAGGTTGTAAGGTGTCCTCCTGAGGGACACTGTCTGTTTCATATGCCTGCTCTGTTTCAGCAGGCTGCTCCTCTCATGGGAGGTCAGGCCCAGAAAAGCAATCTGAAACAGTTGATTGAATAATAAAAATGTTGACCATGAGAAATGAAAAGCTGTTATCATTAGATATACAATTACAAGATGTTCATGTTTGAGTTTTGGTTCTGCAGTGTTCCAGCACCCATCCCTCCACCCCTGCCCATCTCCCATCACCAATGTCTTACTTTCCTCCCCCTTCCCCCAGCCTGCCTCCATGGCAGGTTCTTTATCTTCTTTCTCTCTTTCTCTCTTTCCTCTCTCTCTCCTTCTCATTTCCCTTTCTTACATATTGTAGATTGTAATATATTCTAGAACATGATTGGTTCCACTAGTTTGATGTACTGCGGGGCTGCAAGACTCAGGGACAGCCGGAGGGACCCTATCCCGGCACATATGAGTCTCTGCATGATGGCCGATTGCCCTAACGCAGTTCATGGGCAGGGCCACCAGGCCTCGGGATGGGTAAGAGAGGGAAATGGGGCCCCAGCTCCATCTTCAGGAATTCCTGGTGACTTCCGCCTCTGAGAGCTGCCTACTTGAGCTCTAACCCGGATGCTCAGAGCTGGTCTTGAGATCAGCATCTCTCTTGGGTGGGTTCTGATGAGCTGTGGGGTCTGGACCATGAAAATAGCGGCAATTATAGTGAGCGAGTCTCATCCGGCTGCTTCCGAGGCCCTCCAGAGGTGATGGGCCCATTCCCAAAACCCATCTTGCCTCCTGGGAGTCTCATGGTCAGCTGAGCTAGGGAGAGCCGAATGGCAGCTCTCCCCCCTTGCGTCTGAGTCTCTGCATCATGGCCAAGAGCCCTGAGGCAGTTCCCCAAATGTAGTTCTAAGACTAAAATAAAATAGTATTTTATTGTTGGATGAACAGTCACTTGGCTTACATGGATTCAATTTTCAGGACCACATATGGTCCCCAGAACACCAATAAGAGTGAGTACCAAGTGCAGAGCCAGGAATAAACCTTAACATGTGACAATCCAATATAAAGATCAATATTTTTTTTTAACCTTGAGGGCCAAAGAGAGGAGCACAATAGACTGACCACATGCTCCCCGTACAGGAGGCCCAGGGTTCTTCACCCGAGTCCCACCAGGATTGATCCCTGAGCACAGAGACAGAAGTAAGCCAGGTGTGTTTTCCCAACAAGCAAAAACCTTTGCCCTTTGTTAGAAGATTAAATTGTTTTTAATGAAACAGAGAGGACCTGATTATGCAACCAAATATTAGGAAATAAACTGATTGTTGATGAGAAAAGTAAAGAAGTAGGGTAATTTAATACTTACACTTCAAAGAAACCTTGCCCTCCACCCTCTTCAAAAGGAAACAAAACAGAAAATTAGAAAGAAGAAACTTGACACTGTATTTATCTTTCCATTGTGACTTACTAATCCCTGTCCTCAGTTCATTTTACTTACTTATTTATATTGAATCACAGTGTGATGCACAGTTATAAAGCTGTTCATGATTGTGTTTCAATCATACAAAGTTCCATCACCCATGCCTTCACCAGGGCACATTTCCCACCACCAATGTCCTGTTTCCCTCCCCTACCTCCTGCCTCTATGGCAGACACTTTTCTTTTCTCTCTCTCTCTCTCCCTCTCTCTCTCTCTCTCTCCCTCTCTCCCTCTCTCTCTCCATCCCCTCTCTCTCTCCCTCTCTTTTTTTCCTCATTTTTGGGTTATACCCAGCAATGCCCAGGACTTATTCCTAGCTCAGAACTCAGGAATTACACCTGGCGGTGCTCGGGAGACCATATGGGATGTGAGGGGTCAAAACCGGGTCAGCCACATGCAAGGCAAAACCTCTACCCGCTTGCTATCAGTCCAGCCCTGATTCTGAAATTCTTTTCTGTTTGAGAAGATGAAAACCTAGATGGGTCAGACTCATAATTTTTCTGCAGAAATAGTTGCAGCCACAGAACCCCAAAAACTCGGGTGATGGCACCAATTCCCGTGCTGTGGCAGCCACGTCTCGCTACGGCGCTGCTTGCTAACTGTCCAGCGGGACTGGTGTGAAGCAGGCATCCCGGCCGTGCAGAAGCTCATGGCCAAGTTCCCCAGTCCCGGCCCACCAGGCACTAGCCCTAGGAGACAGGGGTGGGTTGAGCAGAAGGCTGGAGAGAGCCTACTATCTCTTTGGTTTCTTCTTCTCCCACTGACAATGTTTGGGGAACCCCAAAAGCTCAACGGTACTTCCTCAAAAACTCAGCAAAATTATGGCCAGTCTCACGCATCAACGATCTTTACAATTTCAGTTTGTGTATGACTAATCAGTGCCACTTCAACTTGTCACTGTGCATATCCCTTAAGGTCTTTCATTGTCTTCACCTTCTTACCCACGTGTGTAGCCACTGATGCCTGGAACAGAGTTTTTGCCCAAGTAGATATTTGTTGAAAAATGAACAAAGAAAAAAAGTAGTTTCAGTGAAGCAAAAAGTTTAAAATGTTAAGTCAATTTGCTTCCATCTGGAGCAGTGATACCAATCATATTATTATACTCTACTTGCATGTATTCCATGCAAGTAGAATATATTATATGCTAGCGTTCATTCTATAATAAGTACATGCCCCACATCTTAGGGATGTGAATAATTTAGATCTAGCATCTTACTATATTTGAGAGGATAATGATGTATTTGCTCGAGTGGCACCAGTAACATCTCCATATGTCTTGTCATGTTCATCATGCTGTACATGGACTTATTTGCTACAGCCTGAAAATTTGTACTTTTAAGAAATAGACACCCTCCCCTTCATCCTGTTACTTATTACTTTATGCCTCCATAAGAGGAAAGTTCAATAACTCTTCTATAATAACATACTCTATGACAACGTTGGATGAAATCCATAGAAGTCAGTCAATATGATTCAGAAATTAAACTGTTGGTGGTGTGTTTATTGATAAAGAATACTTTATTACTTGTTTCTGAAACAATGTGATTAAAGTCTCACTTTGGATTTAATCTGAAGATGTGGATTCACAGTGTAATTTACCTTGTTAGAACTGTGTGATGGTAGTTTTGGAGACATGGAGAATTTAGCAATAGGTTCAGAGAGTGATTCACTTCCGGGGCTAGAAATAGCTCAGGGGGTTAAAGTACTTGCCTTGCATGCAGTCCACCCAGGTCCTATTCTGGGCACCACATGGTCCTCTGGGCATTATATGGTCCCTGCACCACTGGATGTACCCTTAAACCTGAGCATTCCCCAGTTATATATATCACATATATATAACTATATATGCTATATATGCTATATATCATATATATAACTAAAATATATATCTATATGTTATAGATATATCTATCTATATCTAGATATCTAGATAGATAGATATAGACATATAGAGATCTATAGATATATATAGATTTATAGATGTATATAGAGATCTATATATATCTATAGATCTCTATATGTCTATATCTATCTAGATATCTAGATATATCTAGATATCTAGATATAGATAGATATATCTATAACATATATATATAGATCTCTATGTCTATATCTATCTAGATATCTAGATATCTAGATATAGATAGATATATCTATAACATATATATAGATCTCTATATACATCTATAGATCTATATATATATATCTATTGATCACTTGTATCACTTGTCTTTCCATTGTTCATCTATTTGCTCGAGTGGCACCAGTAACATCTCCATATGTCTTGTCACGTGCTAGTGTAGCCCAAGGGCATCTGCTCACTCCAGGAACACGAAGAGCCTCAGACCATTCCTTCAGATTATGGGAATGAGGTCTATAATTGTTACTGGTTTTGGTATATCACCAAGCATGATGTGACTATATATATCACTGTATCACTGTATCAATGTATCAATGTGACTGTATATATCACTGTATCACTGTCTTCCCGTTCATCATTGATTTGCTCGAGCGGGCACCAGTAACACCCCCATATGTCCTGTCTCATGCTAGTAGAGCCCAAGGCATCTGCTTGCTCCAGGAACATAAAGAGCCTCAAACCATTACATCTGGTCATGGGAATGAGGTCTATAATTGTTACTGGTATTTGGCATATCAAATATGACACGGGTAACTTGCCAGGCTCTGCCATGGACTGTGTATATATATATATATATATATATATATATATATGAAATATATAACTATATCACTTGATCACTTGAATCCCGTTATTCATCGATTTGCTCGAGCGGGCGCCAGTAACATTTCCATTGGACCCTATCACGTGCCAATGTAGCCCAATGGCATCTGGTTGATTCAGGAATATGAAGAGCCTCAAACCGTTCCTTCAGGGTCTTAACAAGGAAGTCTGACCATCTTGTAGGTGGGCGGCCACGTGATCTTTTGACATCCCGTGGGATCCAGTCGGTAACGGCTCTAGTCCAGCGGTTGTCTCCAAATCTCATTACATGTCCAGCCCATCTGATTTTCGATGCCTTGGCAAACGAGACAGCGTCCCTGATTCTGGAATAGCGACGGAGGTCAGAACTCCAGATTCCTTCTCTCACTTGAGTGAGACGTGATATTCCAAGCATAGCTCTTTCAATGCCTCTCTGGGAGACCCGAATAGCATTCTCATCCTGCTTTCGTAGGGCCCAGGTCTCTGAGGCGTATGTTAATGCAGGGAGAACTGTGGAGTCGAAGAGATGTGCCCGGAGCCGGAGGTTCTTTGTCCTTTTAGCTATTTCTTCGATGCCTTTGAAGGCATTCCATGCCGCTCTCTTCCTCCTGCGCAGCTCAGGTTTTAGGTCGTTCATCATGTTGACTTCTCGACCTAGGTACACAT
The DNA here is from genome assembly GCA_021461705.1 of Cryptotis parvus. Lineage (NCBI taxonomy): Eukaryota > Metazoa > Chordata > Mammalia > Eulipotyphla > Soricidae > Cryptotis > Cryptotis parvus. Next base: position 37,598 of record JAJIBD010009754.1, read on the forward strand.
AACTGCTGCATTCAGAGATGTTTGTTCCATTGAGAGTGAATGGGGCCTCTGGAACTAGTTCATTTCTCATGAACATATAATATATAACTATATATAATATATAGATATATGTTATATATGGTTATATAGTTATATATTATATATAGTTATATAAAACTATGTTCATATAACTATATATGTAATATATAACTATATAACCATATATAACATATATTTATATATTATATATAGTTATATATTATATATAGTTATATATAGTACAACTATATGTAACTTTATAATTATATAGCGAGTCCTGGGTGACAGAGGCAGCTGGGGAAAAAGTGACCTTCTCTCTCCCCTTCTGGCCTCACATGAGCCACCCGTGAGGGCCACCTACATCAGTCTGACATAGAAAAAGACTGGGCCCTCTGGGATGAACCCAGAGCCTTGGCAGAGCCTGGCAATCTGCCCGTGGTGTATTCAATATGCCTAAAACAGTTACAATAATGGTCCTCATTCTCAATGAATGGAAATGTTGCTGGTACCAGCTCGAGCAAATCGATGAACAACAGGAAGACAAGTAGACAAATAGTAGTAGATATATTATATATAATATAATTTCTTATATCTATCTATCTCTATATCTAGCTATAGATAGAGATAGATATATGTAGATAGATATAGATAGAGATAGATGACAGAGATAGAGATAAAGATCTAGATCTAGATAGATAGAGATAGATATAGATAGAGATCTAGATCTAGATAGAGATATATAGAGATATACATAGATATAGATATATAGATATACATATAATATATAATAAATCATATTATATATAATATATACAATATATAGTTATAAAGTTATAGATATAGTTGTACTATATATAACTATATATTATATAACTATGCTTTATATATAAATATATGTTATATATCATTACATTGGTTATATATGGCAAAACCTGTATTTATATATGTTTATTTATATATAAATAAACATTTAAATTAAAAATATAATATAACATATTATATATAATTATATATAATGTATATTATATAACATATTATATTATATATAAAATATAATATAAAATATGTTTATTTATATACAGATACATAAACATATATTTATATACATATAAAGATATGTTATATATGGTTATATATAGGGTCATACACGGCAGAGCCTGGCAAGCTACCCGTGTTTTACTTATTTTTTATGCCAAAAACTAGTAACAATTATGGACCTCAATTCCATGACCTGAAGAATGGTTTGAGGTTCTTCCTGTCCCTGGAGCAAGCAGATGCCCTTGGGTTACACTTGCTTGTGACAGGACTTATGGAGATGTTACTAGTGCCCACTCGAGCAAATCGAAGAACAATGGGAAGACAGTGATACAGTGACAGTGATGGTTATATAGCTTATATATATTACATATATAGTTATATATTTTATATTTATATGTGTATATACAGTCACATCATGCTTGAGGTTGCTCCTGGCTGCACTGAGGAATTATTCCTAGTGGTGCTTAGGAGACCACATGGGATATATGAATGCTGGGGATCGAACCTGGGTCAGCTGCATGTAAGGCAGATGCTCTACCCACTGTACTATCATTCCAGCTCCCTTCTGAATATCTTTTTGCAAGGTTTCTTCCTGGAAAATAAAAACAAAAAGTCAAACATAACAAAGAAAAGAGGCTTATGAAAGGTGGTAGTTCACCATGTAAATATTTTCTGAACTGTGATGGTTTCAAGGGAGCCAGCAAAGATGGGGAGAAAGTCAGGAACCTGTTTCTTTCCTGATGAATGAATATTTGTCTTCATTTAGAGAGAAAAGTCAGTGTCACTACTTTGCTTAATGCAGTGAAAAGTATCTAGTACTTCAATATGATAAAACATCCTCCCTTTTGTCCTAGTACTAATCAGAGCTTATAAAATAAAGTTTCTGGGGTCTCGGACGCGCCTGGGGAAGCTGGAACTCCGCTTTCCCCCGGCTAAGCTGATCATGGGGCTCTCGGGAGGGCAGATGGGTTTTGGGAGTGGGGCCCATCGCCTCCGGGAGGTCCCAGAAGCAGACGGATGGGACTCGCCCACCACACTAGCCACCACCTTTGCTGTCCGGACGCTGGAACACTGTCTCACGACCAGATTGACAGAGCAAAACCAGTTCAAGCCCAGGTCGCGCGGCCACGCGGTTCATCAAAATAGTGAAAACAGGGATGTCCTTTGGTCCACTGCATTCCACGATGTGCAGGAAATTTTGGCGGGAGGGAGAGATAGGGGAGGAGAGAGAGGACATGCAGAACCCGCCAAGTAGTTGAGGTGAAGGAGGGGGCGGGAGGTGGGGACATTGGTGATGGGAGATGGGTTTGGGTGGAGGGTTGGGTGTTGGAACGCTGTGGAACCAGAACTCTGCATGAGCATCTTGCAATTGTATGTCTAAAATGGTGTAATAAAATTTGGGGGGGGAAAAAAAGTAAAAAATTAAAAAAAATTTAAAAAAAATAAAATAAAATGAAGTTTCTGTGTACTACAGAGAACTGAGTAACCTTGTATAGGTGGTGGATACCAAAAAAATGGGAGAAGAAATGAACAGAAATTTCCTCAAAGGAATACAAATGACCAAGATGCCGGAGCAATAGCACAGTGGTAGGGAGCTTGCCTTTCAATCAGCTCACCTGGGTTCGATCCCCAGCATCCCATATGGTCCCTGAGCACTGCGAGAAGTAAATCCTGAGTACAGAACTAGGAATGACCCCTGAGCATTGCCAGGTGTGACCCATAAAGAACAAAAAGAATACAAATAGATGAAAGGCACATGAAAAATGTCGTACATCACTAATCAGGGAAATGCAAATCAGAACAACAATGAGGCAGTATCTCACACCACAGACTAGCACACATCCAAAAGAACAACAACCTGTGCTGGTACAGATGCCAGGAGAAAGAGACTCTCATTCATTGCCCTTGGGAATGCTGACTGGGGCAGCCTTTTTGGAAAACAATATGGGCATTCCTCAAAAAAACTAGGAACTAAGCTTCCATACAACCCAGCAATACCACTTCTGGGAATATATCCTGGAGACCCAAAAACACTGAAAAAAAGCCATCTGCACTTCTATGTTCATTGCAACACTATTACAATAGCCAAAATCTGGAAACAACCCGAGTGCCTGAGAACAGATGAGTGGATAAAGAAACTATGGTGCATCTACCACAATAGAATACTATATGGACACCAGGGGAAAAACTGGAGTCATGGAATTAATTTATAATTGGATGGATGTGGAAAGTATCATGCTGAGTGAATTGAGTCAGAAGGAGAGAGACAGACATAGAGTGATTGCACTCATTTGTGGGATATAAAAAAATAGTATGAGGGGTCAGAGCGATAGCACAATGGGTAGGGTGTTTTGCTTTGCATGAAGCCACCCTGGGTTCGATCCCGGCATCCCATATGGTCCCCTGAGCACCACCAGGAGTAATTCCTGAGTGCAGAGCCAGAGTAACCCCTGAGCATTGCCGGGTGTGACCCCAAAAAGAAAAAAAAAACATAGTATGAGACTAATACCCAAGAACAGCAGAAACAAGGGCCAGAAGGACTGGCCCATGGTTCAATGATTGTCTTAAGTGCCGGGGTGAAGGCAGTTGGCGTAGAGAAGGGACCATTGTGACAATGATAATTGGAAATGATCCCTCTGGGTAAGAATCGAGTATTGAAAGTAGGTTAAGAAGCAAATATGATAACCTTTCAGCACCCGTATTGCAAACCATAATGCCCTAAAGGAAAGACAGAGCGGAAATAAGAAGAGTGTCTCTATAGATGCAGTCTCGGAGGGAGAAAACTGGGGGCATTGGTGGTGGTAAATTGTACACCGGTAGAGGATGGGTGTTGGAACACTGCATGACTGAAACCCCATCATGAACGGCTTTGTAACTGCGAATCTCAGAATGATTCAATAATTCTTGTCAAAGTGAAAAGCAAAGCGCATTTTAGTATCAAAAGTATGATGATTCTGTTATGCAACATCAGAACACAGTAAAAGTGAAATTACTCAATATACAAACTCAACAGTTAAATGTACTTTTTCCAAGAACTTTTAGTGAGAGGGACGTTGAACCACACAAGAGTTTGCATTAAAGCATTACCACGGTGCACCCCTTCCTGGAGTCCACCCATCCCTCCCCCCCACATTGTGCCTGTGACTCAGCAAATTTCTCCTTTATTTTTTTTCCCTTTGGAAGTGTGATATTTGAGGCCAACCTCTGCAGTACTTAGGAGCTATTCCTGGTCTTGTGCTCCCAAGTGACCCCTGGCAGTGCTGGGCCACCTTATGTGGTGCTGGGGTCTCAAGCTAGGGTTTGTATGATCCAAGTTAAGTGCCTTTACCCCTGTGCTGTCTCTCGGCCCCTCTTTACTTCATGATATGTCTCATCTCAATATGGTGCACCATTTCTTTGTCTTCTTCTTCTTTTTCTTTTCTTTTCTTTTCTTTTTTTCTTTTTTTTTTTTTTTTTTTTTTTTGCTTTTTTGGGTCACACCCAGAGAGGCTCAGTGATTACTACTGGCTCTGTTTGGGTGAACGCTGGGTTCACCTGCACCTATCTGGGGTGCCCTGGACAACTCAGCCTTGCACAGGGTCTGGAAGAATCTCTGCAACTTTTTGGTTTCTTTCAAGATTTTTTTTATGAGTTTCTGGATGCCGGCCAGTGAATGAGCTTACTTCTGTGCTCAGTCTTTTCAATGGTAATCTTACGTGTTTGAGTTCTTTGTTTGAGAACTCTGGATAAAGTTACTTGTTGGGTACATGATGAATAATACATTCCTCCCAATTGCTAATTGCCGTGTGTGTGTGTGTGTGTGTATGTGAGGGCGCATGTGTGCATGCACATGTGTGTTAGTTTTAATTGCTCTGTAAAACCCTTTTCCTTTGAGTGGTCCCTTTCATTTGGCTTTTTTTCCCAGGCCAATATTGATCACTTGATCACTTGAATCCCGTTATTCATCGATTTGCTTGAGCGGGCGCCAGTAACATTTCCATTGGACCCTATCACGTGCCAATGTAGCCCAATGGCATCTGGTTGATTCAGGAATATGAAGAGCCTCAAACCGTTCCTTCAGGGTCTTTACAAGGAAGTCTGACCATCTTGTAGGTGGGCGGCCATGTGATCTTTTGACATCCCGTGGGATCCAGTCGGTAATGGCTCTAGTCCAGCGGTTGTTTCCAAATCGCATTACATGTCCAGCCCATCTGATTTTCTATGCCTTGGCAAATGAGACAGCACCCCTGATTCTGGAATAGCGACAGAGGTCAGAACTCCGGATTCCCTCTCTCACTTGAGTGAGGCGTGATATTCCAAGCATAGCTCTTTCGATTCCTCTCTGGGAGACCCAAATAGCATTCTCATCCTGCTTTCTTAGGGCCCAGGTCTCTGAGGCGTATGTTAATGCAGGGAGAACGGTGGAGTCAAAGAGATGTGCCCGGAGCCTGAGGTTCTTTGTCCTTTTAGCTATTTCTTAATGCCTTTGAAGGCATTCCATGCCGCTCTCTTCCTCCTGCGCAGCTCAGGTTTTAGGTCGTTCATCTAAAGACTTTTGGAATCAAATTTGAAGCCATAAAGTGCATGGAGAGGGGGAAAGGCATAAATAATATACTCCAAGAACTTAACAGCTCAGATAATTTTGGAGACTCAATTTATTGGTACACAGTTAGCAGTTATGTGTACCAATAAATTGAGTCTCCAAAATTATCTGAGCTGTTAAGTTCTTGGAGTATATCATTTATGCCTTTCCCCTTTCTCCATGCATTTTATGGCTTCAAATTTGATTCCAAAGTCTTTAGTATACTTGAATCAATTTTCACGAATGGTTCAGTAATCTTTAGCTTTTAACACTTGTGACTTTTTTCTTAAGTTTTTGTGTTCATCCCTCCATTGTCCCAGGTCCCCAACTCCCTGCCCCACAATCCAATTTCCCTCTGTTCATATTTTAATCATATAGCTCTAGTTTATCTCCTCTAACTGAAACGTAGTAGTCTACCATACAAATAATATTATATAGACATTATTCTTCATTTAAAGAAACATTTGGATTTTTCCAATGTTTTTTTTCTTACGACATGATAGGGGAAAAAAATTTTTCCTCTGCTGTTCTTGGTTGAGACTCCTGTCATAAGATACAGATTAACAGCAGAAAACAAACATAGTTGTATTTTTGTTTTTGGCCCACACCAGGCTGTGGTCAGTGTTTCCTGCTGGTTCTGAGCTGAGAGATCATTCCTGATGGGGCTCAGGTGACCACAGGTTGGAATGTACAAAGCAAGTGTCCTTCCTGCTGTGCTCCAGCCCCACCAACCAATTTTAGTAGAATGTATAGCACCTGTGTACATGGGACAGACCCAAGAAAATTGAATTATCATCCCCAGTGGCCATTTTTTATTTATCTTTTATTTGGCTTTGGCTTTTGGGGTTGCACATGGCAGTGCTTAAGGGTTACTTCTGGCTCTGCACTCGGGAACTATTCCTGTTGGTGGTTGGGGGACCATATGGGATGCCAGGGATATAACTTTGGTTGGTGTGTACAAAGCAAATGCCCTCTCCACTATGCCATTGATCAGGCCCCAGCAGTTACATTTTTTAATTTCTTCTTCAATGAATGAAGATATTGGTGGTTATTGCATCTACTTATGGTAAATTATCAGGAAATCCTAGTACTTAGGCACATTTAAATTTATTCCTTCTGAACTGGTATGAGTTTCCAGAGATTTGGTTGTATTCTACTCCGTTACAGAGAAGAGACACCTTGAAAAATAATGTTTTCATTACAAATGTAAGTGTCTCTCACAAAAAAGGATGCCTCTTACTGCTTAGCTTTCTGTGCTATTTCTTTAAAAAGACCAGCTCAAAGAGTGCTTGAACCAGAGAGTTGAACTTAGATGTGGCATGTTTCACTCCACTTCAACACATACAAGGCTAAAATGAACATTTTTGTAAGTCTCTGCTTGGGCACAATTTTTGGTAATTTCCCTCAAGGTATACATAGTAAGATTTGAATGGACACATTGCTAACTACCTGTGATTGTCAGAATGACTGTGTCACTGTTGTCTTGAACGTAGTTAGCATATACTTTCAAATCCTTTATTACACAACACAAAATATATCCATTCAAAAGCAAATTTTTTTTCAAAAGCAAATATTATTAGAGTTAAATTTAAGCCAAAATATTACACTTCTATAGTGAAACATTTTGGAATTTTAAACATCCAGTGGGTCATATTTTACACCTTGGAAATTCACCCTATCACTTGTATCACTTGTCTTCCCATTGTTCATCGATTTGCTTGAGTGGGCACCAGTAACATCTCCATGTGTCCTGTCATGTGCTAGTGTAGCCCAAGAGCATCTGCTCAATCCAGGAACACAGAGTCTCAAACCATTTGTTCAGGTCATGGGAATGAGGTCTATAATTGTTACTGGTTTTTGGCACATCAAATACAACACAGGTAGCTTGCCAGGCTCTGCCGTGTGAGTGGTATAAAATTGACCCCATATCAACCTGAATTGTGTACTTTTCTTTTTGCTTTACAGTTCATTCTCCTTCCTAATATTTACCTTTGTCTCAACAGATAATTATGTTCTTGGTTTTTTCCCCGGGAGAAGTTTGTGTTCTTTTGTATAAATCTCTCTGTCTCTCTCTCATGTCTCTATGAAAATTTCTCTAAATAAAAATATTTTACTTTACAAAAACTTTTTAAAATACCCCATGCGGTGCTGGAGGGATAGTACAGCAGGTAGGGCATTTGCCTTGCATGTGGCCGGGTTCGATCCGCAGCATCCCATATTGCCACGCCTGCAACAGTGTTGCCTGCGTAGCAACCTGCGCAGCAACCTGCGCAGCAGCCTGTTAACGGGGTCCAAGCAGGTCTAGGACCCCCGTATTGGGAAGGTGTGGCCCTCGGGCCTAAGTCTTCCTGCAGGAAGGGGAGGTGCGTGACCCACGGGTCTATGCCCCCTGGCAGCCCCCAACAATAACAAGTAACTCATTGGCATCTGGCCTCCAAAGTCTTCGCTATGGAACTCTATGATCTATATCTACTAGTTAACATTTAAACATCTCTCAAGTTAATCCTTTATAATAGACTAAGTTGTTTTACTTTCAAGTTAACATTTAGAAGAACAATGGGCTCAGGTGCATGGGTTTTATGTTTAGTCTAAAAATAATAAGTTTTCCTTTACAATGTGATTTTGTAGCAAGCAATTTATTGTGAGGGCAATGATTAAAGAAAGATGTTTAGGTTACAGTTCACAGAGTACAACAACATGTATGGTATGAGTGGGAACAGTCACAGTGCCTGGAACAAGTTACGTCCAGTGCTTGGAACAAATAGATAGCTATTGGAAAAATATGTTGGGCAACATCAAAAGTTAAAGATTTCAGAGAAATATGTATGCAGGAAACTGTGGTGAAAGTAATAATAACAGGTACACACAGGTGAGTGATCATGAGTTAAAAACAAATGGATTTCTCTGATGTTGAAACAAATTTCCTAGGCAAAAGACTGATGTCATCCCTTACTTGTAATGTATAAAAAGTAAGCCTTTGCCCTCAATAAATCGCAACAGCATTCAACCTCTCTTGTGTTGGAGTCTGTCTGTCATTTGCCGACCCTGCTTTCCTGCAACTTCAAGGCCCTGTTCTCCCTCGGTCTGAGGCTCCACAAGAGCAGGTCCAAGGCAGATGGCGCCAGAACAGGGACCTGAAGACAGGTAATTTTCCTTCTTTTCTTTCTTCTCTTTCAAAGCAGGTATCAGCTCCTGTGAAGGATTATTGATTTACACAAAGGACAAAGAATAGCTCAATTGCTATTGCTGTCCTATGTCCCTTTACCAGCCCCCGTACTTACAGGAAATAGAGGTTTAGGACAATTTGGATCCACAGATATGGTGGCTTGGGTGAAAAAAATGAATGATAGACCTTTTAAGATTATTCGTGTTCATGGAAAACCTATTAGGGGCATGTTGGATACCGGAGCAGATAAAACCTTTATAGCTGAAAAGGACTGGCCCCAACATGGCCAGTACATCAAACTAACACTATACTTATGGGGATTGGGATGGCTGCTGGAGCCATTGTTAGCTCTGCTATTTTACAGTGGCAGGCAGATGGAAAGGAGGGACATTTTCAGCCTTACGTGATTGCTTCGCTCCATTTACCTTGTGGGGTAGAGATTTAATGTCTTATCTAAAAGTTGTTTTAGCCACAGTCCCTCAGTCTGAAGAGGATCAGTGTTTTTCATAGGGGCCACTGCAGATTATATCATAGCAGATCCAATAATTTGGAAAAAATGATCAGCCTGTTTGGGTAAATCAGTGGCCCCTCACAAAAAAAAAAAATTACAGGCATTAAAAATATTAATTAAAGAACAATTTAAAAGGGACACATAAAAAATCCAATAGTCCATGAAATACCCCGGTCTTTGTCATTAAGAAAAAATCAGGAAAATGGAGGCTTCTGCAAGATTTAAGGGCTATTAATGTAACTATGGAAGATATGGGAGCTTTACAGCCAGGGTTGCCATCTCCTGTGGCTGTACCTACGGGCTGAAAAATAATTGTTACTGATTTACAAGATTGCTTTTTTACCATTAAATTACATCCACAAGATAAAAAAAAATGCTTTTAGCGTACCTTCTGTAAATTATCAAAAACCTTATAAAAGATATCAATAAAAGGTTTTGCCTTAAGGCATGAAAAACAGCCCATCACTTTGTCAAAAATTTGCTGATTTGGCCCTCTCTCCAATAAGGGACAAGTATCCCTCTGCTTACATTATTCATTATATGGATGATATATTAATGGCTCATCCTGAAAAGCAAATAGTTAGAAAAATTATGCAAGATACTATTAAAAACGTACAGCCCTCGGCTTGGTTGTAGCTCCAAATAAAATTCAATATGACAAACCAATAGGGTACCTTGAACAGTGAATTCAACATGATTATATTATTCCTCAAAAGGCAGCAATACAAGTTAATCGTCTAAAAACTTTAAATGATTTTCAAAAATTATTAGGCAATATTCATCATTGGATAAGGAATTATTTAAATATCTCCACAGGGGATTTAAAACCCCTGTATGAAATTCTTAAAGGGGATTCTTACCCTACTTCAAAGCGAAATTTAACATCTAAAGAATTGAAAAGTATTCGTAAAGTGAAAGAAGCTTTAGAAAAGGCCAAAGTAAAATAATTGGATTATTCTAAACAATGGTATTTACTTATAGTTTCTACCTATCATTCTCCCACTGCCTGTCTTTGGCAGGATGGCATACTTGAATGGCTACATTCGCCACATCAACAAAAGAAAATAGTAACATCTAAAAAAAAAAAAAAAAAGAAAATAGTAACATCTTATCCATCCATGGTATCCCAATTAATTTATAAAGGAAGATTAATATCCAGGGAACTGTTTGGAAAGGAGCCTCATATTATTGTAACACCTTTTAATAAAGAACAAGTAAATTTGCTATATAAAGAATCTGATGATTGGAACTTGGCATTGTTAGGATTTTTGGGTCAAGTATCATTTCATTATCCTCAAAATCAATTAATTGAATTTATTAAAACTGTAGATTTAATATTTCCATGCATTTGTTCTCTTGTCCCACTCGTTAATGGTATAGTAGTATATACAGATGGTTCCTCAAATGGAACCTATGCAGTTTATGTAGAAGGCATAGAACCCATTGTAGAACATAAGGCAGAAATATCTGCTCAACAAGCCAAAATTAAAGCAGTAATTATGGCCCTTTCACGATTCTCACAAGTTCTAAATCTTTATACTGATTCCAAATATATTGTTAATTTATTTCCACACATTGAAACGGCCTTGTCAGGCTCCTCTACTATTCTACCTTTATTAAAACAATTACAGTCCCTAATACAAATTCGACAAAAGAAAATTTATGTAGGTCATATAAGAGGCCATACTAATTTACCTGGCCCTTTACATCAAGGTAACTATATGGCCGACCTATTAATTAGAATTCATATTAAACCAAGAATTGAAGCTCAAGACAGCCATGCTCTACATCATCAAAATGCTAATGCGTTATGCCATATGTTTAAAATAACTAGAGAGCAAGCACGGCACATTGTTAAAGAGTGTGCTCGTTGCCCCCCCCCTCCTATTGGAGGGCAAAAAATGGAAGTTAACCTAACCCTAGAGGTTTAAAACCTCTAAGCCTTTGGCAGATGGATGTGACTCATATTCCTTCCTTAGGAAGGATGAAATTTGTTCATGTTACAATAGACACTTGTTCTCATTTTATGTATGCTTCTGCTCGAACAGGAGAGGCTCAAAAAGATGTAATACAACATCTATTACAATGCTTTGTTGTTATGGGAAGACCTATACACATAAAAACTGATAATGGCTCAGCTTATGTCTCAAAACCTTTTGCATCCTTTTTACAACAATGGGGGGATTGCCCATACCACCGGTATTCCTTATAATCCCCAAGAACAAGCCATTATTGAAAAAGCACATCAAATATTAAAACTGCAATTACAAAGATTACAAAATACTCATTCTTATTATAGTCCACATCATTTAATAAGTCATGCTCTCTTTGTTATAAATCATCTAAATGCAGATTCTGATGGTAATACCCGGCCTCTAAACATTGGCAACAAGTATCTATCCAAAAAGCTCAAGTTAAAGTTATATGGAAAGATCTTTTAACTGGGACACGGCGGGGACCTGATGTATTGCTTACTACGGGCGAGGCTATGCTTGTGTCTTCCCACAGGATGCGGAATCCCCCATATGGATCCCAAACCGCCTCATCCGGCTGGCACCGCAGATGCCTCAAGAGACAACAAAAGGCTGCAGCCCACCTTGCCCCCAAAATGCAGCAACTAACGGTACAGACAAAATAAATACCAACTTGGACACAGCTCAAAAAATTGATAATGCAAGCAAAAAGGATGGCCCAAGAAAAGGCCCCAAAGCTAACAACTGAAAGAAAAGCTTCAAAATCAACAGCTAAGCTCATTTTTTTGGCCGCTTTCTCGGCGCCGCTGCTCAATCTTCTGCCTCACCAGCCTGTAATGCATATTGGACATAAGTTCCTAATCCTCCCTTGCTGCATCTAGCAGGATGGATGGATAATACTTCACTTAAAGTTTTAACCAATCGGTCAGAAATTCTTGGAGGACTTCAAGATTCCACTGATAGATTATATTCCCGAGTAGCTATAAATTTTACAGGAAAATCTGACTCATTGCCTATTTGTTTTGCTTTTCATGGGGCCCCACCAACCGGTTGCTTATTTACTGCTTGTCGTCCTTTTCTTATGGATTCCCCTTATCAATCAAAAAGACTTAACAATGACGGTTCGCATACCAACATACGATGGATCTGGGAAACACAGTTTCTAATAATAGCCTCTTTATATTTGGATGAGAAGTTTTTTAATGACTCACAAATACCTTTAACTAATTGTGGGCGACAATATAGAGATATTAAATAATTTGGGACAGCAATGAAAATCCTTTTCCAGAATGGCTTTCATGTGGGTTTGCAGATGCGGCTATTCCACATAAGCCCAAAAACATTGATAACATCACAATCTGGAATTATTCATCATCAACTAACAATAAAACTTATTATACCCAATATTTCTTAAAAAAATAAAGACAAGCACCATGGATATGTGTACTCTAGTCCAACCAATGAATATGTTACACGCTGGTTTTCTCCAGGATATGTGGAGCCTATTTGGGTTGCAAGATCAGCAGGAGCTAATCAAGTGCACCGTGACATCCATCGTCTACTTGCTGCCTCATATATAGTATTGCAGAAATGCCCAGGACAATTAAGATATGAAACTATTGCTGTAAAAAGTTGTATTTATTATCCCTATGCTTTATTATTGGGTAAAAGTAAAAATATTATTATTACTTCAAGTGAAAATAATTCTTATCATGTAAATTGTACTGATTGTATTTTAACTAATTGTATTTCCCTCGTCAGAATTTGATACTGATGCATTTTTAATAGTACGCAGACCTTCTTTCGTAATGTTTCCTGTACATTTGCCTAAAATGTCCTGGTATGATAATTCTGCTCTTCAGGTACTCACTGACATGTCCTCTCTTATTCGACCAAAACATTTTGTTGCAGCACTTATTCTGGGTATTACTGCCTTAATAGCTATTGTTACGTTTGCAGTATCCACTACTGCATTGGTTAAGGAAATACATACTGCCCATTTTGTTAATAATTTAAATAAGAATGTTACTTTTGCCTTGTCAGAACAAGTTATTATAGATAAAAAGCTCAATTTGAAAATTAACATCTTGGAAGAAGTAGTTCTAGCTATTGGACAGAATGTTGATAATTTAAAAAGAGTTATGCAGACACTTTGCCATGCTCACTTTAAGGCTATTTGTGTTACCCTATTACCTTACAATACTTCCTCCGATTGGGAAAAGGTTAAACATCACCTTATGGGTATTTGGCAAGATCAGTCTATTACACATGACTTACAAAGTATACAAAAGATATAGCTGTCATGAGTGAAGCCATAGATGATACATCAAATGTAAATGGTTTGGTCTCTTTTCTTATTAATGACATCAAAGCCTTAAATCCTTTTAATTGGGTACAGTACATTCTGATATTTGCCCTGCTGGCCTTCATTATATTGATTATCCTTGTTATATTTCCTTGTTGTTTTTCAATTATTATAAAGTCCGTTCGAAGAATGAAAGAGGACTTGTATGCCTTGCATCTTGTTAATAAAAAAAGGGGAATTGCCATGCCTGCAGCAGTGTTGCCTGCATAGCAACCTGCACAGCAGCCTGTTAACGGGGTCTAGGACCCCCGTATTAGGAAGGAGTGTGGCCCTTGGGCCTAAGTCTTCCTGCAGGAAGGGGAGGTGCGCGACCCCGGGTCTATGCCCCCCTGGCAGCCCCCAACAATAACAAGTAACTCATTGGCATCTGGCCGCCAAAGTCTTCGCTATGGAACTCTATGATCTATATCTACTAGTTTTTATACTAGTAGTCTAAAAATAATAAGTTTTCCTTTATAATGTGATTTTGTGGCAAGCAATTTATTGTGAGGGCAATGATTAAAGAAAGATTTTTTTTATTATTATTTCCCCCCAAATATTATTACACCATTTTAGACATACAATTGAAAGATGCTCATGTAGAGTTTTGGTTCTACAGTGTTCCAACACGCATCCCTCCACCCAAACCCATCTCCCATCACCAATGTCCCCACCTCCCTCCCCCTTCCTCAACTACTTGGCAATTCTGTATGTCATTTCTCTCCTCTTTATATCTCCTTCCCACCAAACTTTCCTGCTCTTCGTGGAATGCAGTGCATTAAAAGACATTACTGTTTCACTATTTTAGTGGACCGCGGCCGCAAGGGGCCGCGTGACCTGGGCTCAAACTGGTTTTGCTCTGTTAATCTGGTCGTGAGGCAGTTTCCCAGCGTCCGGACAGCGAAAATGGTGGCTAGTGTGATGGGCGAGTTTCATCCAGCTGCTTCGGGACCCCCCAGAGGCGATGGGCCAACCTCCAAAACCCATCTGCCCTCCTTGGGATCCCATCGTCAGCTGGGCTCGGCGTGAGCCGAGTTCCAGCCTCCCCAGCCGTAAAAAAGATGTTTAGGTTACAGTTCACAGAGTACAACAACATGTATGGTATGAGTTGGAACAGTCACAATGCCTGGAACAAGTTACGTCCCAGTGCTTGGAACAAGTAGATAGCTATTGGAAAAATATGTTGGACAACATCAAAATTTAAAGATTTCAGAGAAATATGTATACAGGAAACTGTGGTGAAAGTAATAATAACAGGTACACACAGGTGAGCGATATTGAGTTAAAAACAAATGGATTTCGGGCCGGAGCGATAGCCGAGCGGGTAGGGCGTTTGCCTTGCACGCGGCCGGCCCATGCCGCCCGGGTTCGATCCCCGGCGTCCCATATGGTCCCCCGAGCACCGCCAGGAGTGATTCCTGAGTGCAGAGCCAGGAGAAACCCCTGAGCATTGCCGGGTGTGACCCAAAAAGCAAAAAAAAAAAAAAAATGGATTTCTCTGATGTTGAAACAAATGTCCTAGGCAAAAGACTGATGTCCTCCCTTACTTGTAATGTATAAAAAGTAAGTCTTTGCCCTCAATAAATCGCAGCAGCATTCTTCAAGGCCCCGTTTTCCCTCGGTCTGAGGCTCCCGAGAGCCCGTCCATGCACCATATGCCACCCCCACCCCCAGCACCGCCAGGAGTAACTCCTGAAGAGCCAAGAGAAACCCCTGAGCATGGCCAGGTGTGACCCAAAAAAAGAAAAGATAATACCCCATGGGTGGTTTAATATTAATTTCATGAACCAGACAAGAAGCTGCATGATGGTTTTGAAGCAACTCTGGATTCTGATATTTTCGTTTTAGTAGTGCTTCTGACTCTTAGGGAAGAACTCCTGTCATCTCTCAATTGTTTTGAAGTTACACCAAAGTATATGTCAAAAAGACAAGTTTGTGAACCACAGAGTAATTTAGGAGTAATAATAGAATTATTGTCATTGGGGCCGGAGCGATAGCCCAGCGGGTAGGGAGTTTGCCTTGCATGCGGCTGGCCTATGCCGGCCCGGGTTCAATCCCCCGCATCCCATATGGTACCCTGAGCACCGCCAGGAGTAATTCCTGAGTGCAGAGTCAGGAGTAACCCCTGAGCGTCGCTGGGTGTGACCCCCCCCAAAAAAAAAAAAAGCAAAAAAAAATGAAAGAATTATTGTCATTGACAATAGCCATGACATCAGGGATAATCTGGGCTGGAAAGATTTACTGACCATGGGGCAGGGGCCCATGATATGACTCACTGGCTTTAATTCAGTCCTGGAAAGTCTGAGTCAGCTTGGTTGACCATAGTGAAATACTTTTGACCAGGCACCTTAACAACAGAAAATTTTTCCATATAGATAGTTGACTTCTTACTGTGTCCTCACATAATTTGTGTGTGTGTGGAGAGAGAGAGAGAGAGAGACAGACAGACAGACAGACCACTGTGTGTCTTTTTAATCCTCTTGGGCACTCAAACATCTGGTGTTGTTGCATCTTTCTTTGGTTTGTTTTTTATGTTTTGCGCCATACCTACCTGGTGATGCTCAGGGATCATCAGCTGTGTGCTCTTGGCCAGGTACTAAGGGATCATTATTGGTGGTACTTAGGGGACCACATGTGATGCCAAGAATTGAACCTGGGTTGGGCTTCTACAAAACCTTATCCATGGTGCTATCTCTTAATCCCCTGCATCATTGCCTCTTAATCAGCTCCAAATAGTCACATTGAGGGCTTGGACAAAAACATATAACCTGAGATGGACAAAATTCAGTTATTAATAAAGGCAGTAATCATGAGTGGGAAAGAGCTTCTTATTTCAGTGTTTTACAGAGGAGAATTTTTAAAATATTTTTATTATACCACTGTGAGATATACAATTACAAAGATGTTCATATTTGGGTTAAGTCTTACAGTGTTCCAGCACCCATCCCTCCACCAGTGCCCATTTCCCACCACCAACGTCCCGATTTCCTCCCCCCCCCTAGTCTGCCTCTGTGACCGGTTTATTATCACCTCAGAGAAGAATTCTGAATTGATCATTTTAGCTCCAGGTTGCTTGTAGTTGCTTGTAGCCTTTGGCAATAAGAATGCCGGACTACAGGCCAGAGGATCCCGTATTGATCGCAAAAGACAATGAAAAATCAAGGAGGCTGGAGAAGAGGCTCAATGTACAAGGGCATTTGTTTTGCATGCAGGAGGCCTTGGTTCAATCACGCGAGGACACGTGATCCCTACATGGTCTGCTGAGCACTCCAGGAACAAATCCCCAAGCACCAGGTCAGAAATAAACACTGAGCACTACTAGGCCCAACACCACCCCCTAAAGTAAACAAACACACACACACAAAGAAGAAAGCAAATTAAGATGTTCAGTGTTTTCTGCAGTCTTCTCTAATCCATAACAGAAAGGCTCAGACAGGCCCTACTTTCGCTATGTGGAAATTGTCCCAATGCACAGAAGCATCCTAAAGATGGAAACATTCATTCCTGTGTTGTTGGATGACAGGCTTAGCTAACTTGGGAGCTTTGCTCACAGCTTAATCTATTTACATATACTTAAGCCAAGGTCCAATCTAATGAGATCTCTCCTATGTAAACACTGATAGAGGGTGTTGCAGTTACAGAAGTCACCTTGACTCTGAATAACTTCTGACTTATTATACATCTACTAAGACTTCTATGTTATCTAAATTGGACACAGTTTCTCTTTATACCCACTGCACCCAGCGTGGGGCAGTTAGAATTTACCAGGAGACTACCACTCTGGCTACATTGAGACTATAGTTTATCACTATCACTATCACTATCCTCCTGTTGATCATCTATTTGCTAGTGTGGGCACCAGTAACATCTCCATATGTCCTGTCTCATGCTAGTAGAGCCCAAGGGCATCGATTTGCTCCAGGAACATAAAGAGCCTCAAACCATTCGTTTATAGGAAGGATCATACTAGTTTGTCTTCAAGCAGGCGAGTGTGACCCTTTCAGTATACAGAGAAAAAGATACTCAGAACCACCCTGGTGCAGATAATAAATAAGAAGGACCTTGTGGGTACCATCTAGATTATATGAAGTCCATAGATTACATGAAGCCCATAAATTAAAACGTGTTTTTTTTTTTTTTTTTTTTTGCTTTTTTGGGTCACACCTGGCAATGCTCAGGGGTTACTCCTGGCTCTGCACTCAGGAATTACTCCTGGCTGTGCCTCGGGGACCATATGGGATGCCGAGGATCGAACCCGGGCGGCAGAGGCCGGCCGCGAAGGCAAACGCCCTACCCGCTGGGCTATCGTTCCGCCCCTAAAACGTGTTATTTTATGTCCTTGTTAGAATTTCCTGGGGGAGACAGTGCCGAGCATGTGTGGAAGTAACTTATTTGTTTTTCCAAAGGAATATCTTCTGATTCTTTAATATTTCCCATGATCCTTTAACCACAGCAGTTTCCTTTTTTCATAAAATCTGTTAAGATTTCCCAGACCAGGGTTGGAGAGGTAGTACAGCAGGTAAGGCAATTGCCCTGCACAAGCCAGCACTGATTCAACCCTGATTCAACCCCAGCATCTCTTATAGTACCCTGAGGCCCACCAGGGGTGATCGCTGAGCACACTGCCAGGAGTAAACCCTGAGCACCATCAAGTATGGCCCAACAACCTAACGAAAGAAGCTTTTTAGACCATAATGAACAGCAGACTAGGGAGTGAGGGAATGATTTCCTCGGCGCATGTGAACAGGGCTTCTCACAGGGCGCTTCCCAGACCACCAGCTCCAACCCATCTGGGGCCTTATCAGGAATGGTCCTTGCCTCATAAATTAGGAACTTGGGGGACAGGTCAGCAATCTCTGTTGTTGTTTGTTTCTTTCTCTTTTGCTGCTTTTGGCCAAACCCAGCAATGCTCAAGGCTTACTCCTGGTTGGGCTCGGAAACCACATAGAGTACTAGGGAATCAAACCAGTAGGTCAGTCAGGACAAGGCAAACACCTGGCTCTGTTCGAGCTCACTGGCCCAGAAATCACTTTTTAAATATTTGTCTGCATGGGCTTAGTGGAGATGAGGATAAGCCAGTTAAGTTTTCAAAGTCACCTGTTTTCTGTTCCAGAGAGCCAAGATAAGGCTCTTGCCTTGAAAGCGGCAGATCACAGTTCAATCACCGGTTTGATATGAGCATTACATCTGGTTCCCAGAGGACCGCCAAGGGTCACTCCTGAACACAGAGCCGGGAGCAGCCCCTGAGAACTGATGGAAAGGGATGGTCCACCCTTCCATTTCCCTACTTGCTCCTTCCTTTATTTTGTGACTCACTTTCTCTGGCTTTTCCCTCTGTTAGTTCTCTGTAAATGATACCCTGCTTGGGTACAATTGGTACTTTAGTGAGAATGTAACATTTGTGAATGACTTTAGAAAAGGATGAAGTGATAGTACTTCATGTACTATCATGTGCCAGGTGTTTGCCTGGCATGTGGATGACCCAGATTTCACCTTTGACACTCCATATGGTCCCCCATGCCCACCAGGAGTGACCCTTGAGCCAGAGCCAGGCATTAGCCCTAAGCTCCACCAGATATGGCATCAAAACAACAAAAAAAAAGAGGAAAATTTTAGAAAAGGGGAAGGGAGAGGGCCAAGAGAGCACAGACAGAGTCTGATCAGGGGTCAGGGGTGGGAGCACACTGGTTGGGGTTGGCCTTGTATGCAGCCAACCTGGGTTCGATCCCCGCATCTCTTATGATCTCCTGAGCACCACCAAGAGTAATTCCTGAGTGCAGAGCCAGGAGTAACCCCCTGAGCATTGCTGGGTGTGGATGAAAAACAGAGAGAGAAAGCAGAGAGAGAGAGAGAGAGGGAAAAAGAGAGAGAAAGAGAGAGAGAGCATGATATCAGAATACTGCTTTTAAGCATTATCCCTTCGGGCGGGACAGCTAGTACAGCAAGCAGTTAAACTTTATATGCTACTGACCCTGGTTGGTCTCCAGCATCTCATATGGTTTCCTGAACACCACCAACAGTGATGCCTGACAGAAATAAGCTCTGAACACAGCTGAGTATAACCCAAAAACTCTGTATATAAATATACATAAACATGCACAATATCTCTGATAAATATTATATAAATTATATTGTTAGGCGAGGAAGCAGCAAGAAGCTGACTCAATGAGCCACAGGGCCTCCATGATGCTGGAACCTGTGGGAAGTTGCCAAGGGCACGTCATTACCCCCATCTGCCCTTGGGAAGAGCATCTGGGCAAGCTCAGTCCAGCGTCCTTGAAAAGCAACAGTTTTACTGCCCCTCGTGTTATCTAGAAACCACTCGGGTGTAAGCAGAGCATACTGATGTTTAGGACATCCCAGGACATATCAATACAACCTGTTTCTTCAGCTTGAGCAATGTCTTTCTTTGACTCATGTTCTTCTTTGCATAGGTTATGCATAGGTTTGCATAGGTTATGATGTAAATAGTAGCTATATAATCCAAAGCTTCCCTTACTCAGGGTCTCGCCTCGGCCTGCGCACCTAAAACTTGACCCCAGCTAGCTGTTTTGATAAACTCCACTTGCATTTTGCATTACTGGCTGCATTCTTTGTTTTTGTTTTTGTTTTTTTTTGGTTTTTGGGTCACACCCGGCGATGCTCAGGGGTTTCTCCTGGTTCTGGACTCAGGAATGACTCCTGGCGGTGCTCGGGGGACCATATGGGATGCCGGGATCGAACCCAGGCCGGCATGGGCTGGCCGGTGCAAGGCAAACGCCCTACCCGCTGGGCTATCGCTCCGGCCTCTGGCTGCATTCTTTGTGATTGCTAAGGACTCGCAACTCCGGACCCTAACAATATATAATATCTCTGATATATACATACATACATACATACATACATATATATATATATATATATATATATATATATATATATATATGTATGTGCGCAGTGAGTCCAGTTTATATGTCCCTACCTGGACAGGGAGGGACTGAGGACCAGTAGTCTCATTTCTAGAATGTTCCAGTCAGATTCTAGGAGAGCTGTTTGCACTCTAGTTTCCCTGATCAATCATGGCTTGGGTCCTGCATGTTCCCATCACCCTCCTGTGATCACCAGGTCCAGAGACTAATGGGGGAACAAGGGCACTTTACAGGCATTCATGCCGGCCTTGATCCAGGCTGTGACCCTCTGTTAGTTCCCTGGAAGACAGCGGCTGGTCTCAAACTATGTTACAATAGAATCATCTGAGGGTTCCAGATGCCAAAACCCAGGTCACATTGTCACCGGTTAAGCCAGAACTCCTGGTACAACACTGGCATATATATAGGTGCCAGGGTTGTACCATATATATGATATATTTAAGGCTTAAATATTTAAGGCTTAAAGCATTTAATGCTTTCAAGTATTAAAGCCTTAATATATTTAAGGCTTTAATATATTTAAGGCTTAATATATTTAAGGCTTTAATGCTTGGAATATCACTCCTCACTCAAGTGAAAGAAGGAATCCGGAGCTCCAACCTCCGTTGTTGTTCCAGAGTCAGGGACGCTGTCCCGTTTGCCAAGGCATAGAAAATCAGATGGGCTGGACATATAATGCGATTTGGTGACAACCGCGGGACTAGAGCCATTACCGACTGGATCCCACCGGATGTCAAAAGATCACGTGGCCGCCCACCTACAAGATGGTCAGACTTCTTCGCCAAGACCCTGAACGAACGGTTTGAGGCTCTTTGTATTCCTGAGGCAGCCAGATGCCATTGGGCTACACTGGCACATGATAGGGTCAAATGGAAATGTTACTGGCACCCGCTAGAGCAAATCGATGAATAACTGGATGTCAAGTGATCAAGTGATTTAAGGCTTAAAGCGATTCCAATGGGCAGCACGTTTGAGGGTCTCTGGAGCAGATGATGTATCCAAGTAGATACTGCAGCCAGGGTCTAGCCACCCTGCTCAAAGTGCCATAGATGAGGAGACAGTTCTTTTACTGTCTCTTCCACAGCCCCAGGGGAGGGAGAAGGAAGAACTAACACACTCACTCATCAAGCACATCGGGAAGGGACAGAGCTGTCACCTGCGCTGACACAGGCCCTGTGCCAGACAGTAAGTACCTTATTCATCTAAGCTTCCTGGGACCAACAGAGACAGAAATATCCCCATGCGCTGTGCGGGCAACGGGAATGGAACTCCCCAGACTAACTTCTGAATGAGATTTTACACCTGAGAAACTGAGAGCTGTAGAGGTAAAGGGATTATGAATTTTAAAAAAATTAAAAATATCTAGTTTTGGCTTCCACAAATTAAGTCTTAAGGGCTGTAGGGAATGTTCTCGAACTGACACCAACCACCTTAGCAACTCACTAGGATTCTGAAGATACTGATATTCAAACGCTCTGGCTCAAGAAAAATTTCTGGAAATTGGCTCAAGCAAAATGTCTGGAAATTCAGACCTAAGACACTTCAGGGCCACAAACCCGCGATCTGGTGTTTACAAAATTCTGAGTCACCTACCGCTAGAAAAAAATAGTGGAAAGCAAGTGATCAGGTTTTTTTGTTCTACAAACAAGGGAATGTTAATTTCCTATTTAAATCTTTTCTTTTACTAATCTCATTTCTCTCATTGCTAGAAGCAATGCTGGCAAGGGAACAAACAAAACCACAAGAAATCAAGCCATTGTCACCGTGTGGCTGGTTCAATGGCGCCTCAGGGATTGAGGAGCGGGGATTGAAGTGCCAGGGATATAGGGACCCTCAGTTGAGGCCGTTGGCTGGTGGCATATACCTCTAAAGGTGTGAAGCTGTGCCCTTAAAACATATACAGTCTTATAAACCATTACCTCAATAAAAATCATGAAAATAAAATGAGCTGATCTTCATTCTCTTTCTCGCCGCCACCAGAGGGCGCCTCCGGCACACTTACCGCGCCCTTCCCGCAAGGTACGGATTCAGTCTCCCGCCCCCTCGCCCCCTTCCTGGGCCTGCAGCCTGCGGAGTTTAGGGGCTACTCCTGGCTCAACGCTCTGAGCTCGCTCTGGAGGTGCTCAGGGGGACCACACGGGGTCAGCGACTGAACCCCATGCTTCCACATGCACAGCGCGGGCTCTAGTCCCCTCTGCCCCGACGCCCCTGCGTAAGGACACTAACTGCGACCTTCTTGTCCATTCTGTGCCCAGCCGAGGACATGGGGGCCCTTCTGCACGTGGGAACCCTCCCCTGGCCTGTGTGGGCTCCGAGTTCCAGTCTCCTGTCCGCGAGCTCTCCCTGGCTTTGCTGAGCTTGTGTGACCATTGCTCGCAGCTCCCTGCACCTCTCGCCCTCCAAGGTGGGTCCCAGGCCCTGGCACCAGCAGCCACCCCCACCTTGGAAAGCACCCCCAGGGTTTCAGACAGGGCAGGTGTGCGGGAGTCTGGAGTCTCTCTGACTCTGCGAGTGCTCGCCCTCACGCAAACTCCCGGGGGCACCTGCACCCACCTACCTACTCCTTCTAATCTGTTGACTTGTCACTTGTCACTTGTCTTCCCGTTGCTCATTGATTTGCTCCGAGCGGTCGCCAGTCACTTCTCCATTTGTTGGGAATGAGGTCCATTATTGTTACTGCCTTTGGCATATCAATACACCACGCAGTAGCTTGCCAGGAGCTGGGTTCATCTCAGGGGCCCAGTCTTTTTTCTATGTCAGACCGTTTTTTTCCCCCTTAGGATAAAGTTTAGGCCATGAAATTGATCCATTTTAAGTGCAAAATTCGGCCGGAGCGATAGCCCAGCAGGTAGGCGTTTGCCTTGCACGCAGCTGGCCTGTGCCGGCCTGGGTTCGATCCCCGGCATCCTATATGGTCCCCGAGCACCGCCAGGAGTAATTCCTGAGTGCAGAGCCACGAGTAGCCCCTGAGCATTGCTGGGTGTGACCCCACCCCCAAAAAAAGTGCAAAATTCAGTGAATTTTTTGTTTGCTTGTTTGCTTTGGGGGTCACACCCAGCAATGTTAGAGGGTTACTCCTGGCTTTGCGGCTCAGGGATCACTCCTGGGGTGGGGTGGGGAGACGGGCATATGGGAAGCCTGGGATTGAACCTGGGCTGGCTGCGCAGCAAGGCAAACTCCCTACCTGCCGTACTGTTAGGAAATCAACACAAAAACACAAGGGGAATTGTGAGTCTTAGGCATCTAATGTTCCAAAATCAACCCCTCCATCGGTGCCCCTCTAGCAACGTCCGAGTTCCCACCCACACTCCGCCCCATCCTGCCCTCTGTGGCAGGGGGTTTCTCTTTCTCTTTTCCCCTTTTTTAAAAGACCCTAAAGGCTCTGGGGTTTGCAACAAGTGCTAACAGGGTGGCATGTCACTTTCTTCCAATCAGCACCTAGCCTGGTCCAGAGTGACCACTTCCCTCTATTCTTGTCCACTGTGCTAGTAGCCCCTGCCCTGATCTACCCAACCGCCTCCCTCCTACCCCCAACTCCAGCAAGTTCCTCCTAGGACCAGCTCTCCTGCCCATCTCTGTGAGGATCATCTCTCCTGACCATCTGTGCCGAAGACTGGCTCTCATCTGTGCCGAGGACCGGCTCTCCTGCCCATCTCTGTGAGGATCATCTCTCCTGACCATCTGTGCCGAAGACCGGCTCTCATCTGTCGCGGAGGACCGGCTCTGCTGCC
>JAJIBD010009755.1:0-65273 GCA_021461705.1 Cryptotis parvus
AATAATCATTTCAAATTATCATTCTGTCATCGTCTCATTTTGAGTTTCAGTGATGGCATGAAAGATACCGGCGTGGGTTTTTCCTTTCATTTCTCAGAAAAGGGGCCTGGAGGTGATCAGAAACGATAATCAATGAGCCCAGCTCATATGGCTAATACATGAAGGGCCAGGATGAAATGTGCTTTGGTTCAGTTTAAAAAGTCTTTTGTAATATATCTAGCACATAATTTTGTAATTTCATCAACCCTGGAACAACTTTTGCTACGACTAGAATTTCTCTTAAACATTGTCTTTCTTCTCACATTTTCCTCTTGTCTCACATACAGTTAATTGTTATTTGAGATAGTCTTAACTTTGGATATACAAAAGCCCCCACCCCCCAAAAAAACAACAAAAGAACCTTTAATTAGATTAAAATAGGAACATCTCTACTGAAAACAAACACTTCTTTAGAAATAAAGAGCTCCATTTAAAAGAAAAAAAAAACAAACTTAATCCGATTATTCAGAAAATCATGCTGTGAAAGCTTTCAGTAATTTATTTTTATTTTTGTTTTTTAAGCGTCTATGGTAAGAAAAGCATGCAAAAAAAATAGCAGGATCTGCATGTCCTTTTTTTTTTCTTTTACCTCTTCCACCACTTGAGAATGCTTGGTTTCTGCCAGTCTGCTGACTGGCAAGTTGATGAGTCTTGGAAAAACATCTTGGGCTCTATCAGCTAAAAAAAAAATAATGAAAGTTCACAAGAAAAACTGATTTCTCCCAAATGGTGCTCTTGAAGATGGCCCTTTTTGCCCTGTTTAATCTTTACTTTGAATCTTCAAAGTACAGAATGTGGTTTGGGGTTCAAGGGTTATTAAAATAAAATTCCTCAGTGACTCTTTTTGAGAAAAAAAGTGACAAAAGCCATAGGATTCTTATCTCCTTTATTATTTTAAAAAGGATCCCTTTTATTCACTATTTAATCACACTTAGATCTTCAAAATATAGAATGTGATCTTGAGTTAATGTTATTTGTAAAAATCGAATTCTCCAATGATCCTCTCAGAAGCATCAATTAAAAAAAGCATAGAATTCTCCTGGTTCCCTTTACTATCTTGAATTTCCTTCATGACATTTCCAAAGGTTAGTTTCTCAAATCAAATTTCTTAGAGGGTGAGCTATTTGCCATAATCTGTCATAAAGAATTAACTATATAATATTCCATAGGTAATATATAATCTCTATGTGAAACCGTTGTTAAGGTATTGTTTTGTTTCAAGTCACTGTCTTCCCGTTCATCACCGATTTGCTCGAGCTGGCACCAGTAACATCTCCATATGACCTGTCTCATGCAAGTAGAGCCCAAAGGCACCTGCTTGCTCCAGGAACATAAAGAGCCTCAAACCATTCCATCAGGTCATGGGAATGAGGTCTATAATTGTTACTGGTATCTGGCATATCAAATATGACACGGGTAGCTTGCCTGGCTCTGCCGTGTGGGTAGCATACTCTTGTAGTCATCTCAAAATCCAGCATTTATTGATGAACCGTGCGGCCGCAAGCGACAGCGTGAGCCGGGCTGTGATAGGCTGGTCTGCTGGGTGGAGTTCTGACGAGGGGGAAGTCCGGATGTGGAAAATGGAGGTCCTCATGGAGTGGGGGGTCATCTGGCTTGTTGTGAGGCTCTGCTGGGGTGGTGGGCCAGGGCGAGAACCTGCCATCCCTCCCGGGGGCGCCTCATGAGCGACTGGGCACAGTGAGAGCCAGTAGCAGCTCTGCCCCATGTCTGTCTCTGAACCAGCATACCTGGGCCAGATTAAAAACGACTGCAGCAGGGTGGATCTCGATGAGCCAGGCTGTGATAGGCTGGTCTGCTGGGTGGAGTTCTGACGAGGGGGAAGTCCGGATGTGGAAAATGGAGGCCCTCATGGTGTGGGGGGTCGTCTGCTTATTGTGAGGTTCTGTTGGGGTGGCGGGCCAGGGCTAGAACCTGCCATCCCTCCTGGGCGCCTCATGAGCGACTGGGCACAGTGAGAGCCAGTAGCAGTTTTGCCCCATGCCTGTCTCCAATTTAGTAGCTCGAGCATTGCTCAAATTTAGTTGACCATTGCCTCTTGTCACTTGTGTTCCCATTGTTCATCAATTTACTCAAGCAGGCACCAGTCTCCATTCACTGGGAATGAGGTCCATTATTGTTACTATTTTTGGCATATCAAATACACCATGGGTTGCTTGCCAGGCTCTACCGTGTCTCTGGGTTCATCCCAAAGGCCCAGTCTTTTTCTATGTCAGACCATTCACCATCCAGGGCTCACGGGGCAGAGCCCTGAGGGTGTAGACAAGCCTATTTCCTGTCTGCCACCTGCCAATGCAGCCAGGTACCTCAGCCACACCTGCAACACATTGAGGGGCAGTTGGCCATTGTACTGATCCTTAATTCAAACATTCCTAGTTATTTTCTGTATGTGGAGAAGTGGAAAGAAGGGTACATTCTAATAATCTTTCTATTTTAGGCTTCCATGGATACTTATACTTGCCACTAAGATGAGCTATTGGAAGATATGAAAAGGGATGCACAGGGAATACCTTCTCCTCAATTTCCTGTAATAATGGTGTTTCCTTAATATCTGCAAACTAGCTCTTCATAGTTTCAGTTTCTACTGGATGATCCCAAGGCCACTTATTTGAAGGTGGTGGGCGGATGATTTTCTAGAAGAACCCATAGCAGTCTTCTTTCCAGTTGTCCTGGCATCAGGACAATAACTTCATCAGGGTCAGTATATGGGAATATAGTGAGCAGCTGCATGGAATCCACTTTTGTCTCATGTTTCTAGATTTTTCAGAAATCTATTAACCTAGTTTGGAGGCTCTGGTCAATTTGTTGGTGTGTAGATATTCTATCTATCCCATGGGTTCTGGGTAACTGGGTCCCAGTGCCATATCTGTTGCTACTGTCTGACAGAAGCTTCTATAACACCATTCTGTGGGTTTTTAAATAAGATCTTTTTTATTTACAGTCATAATGAAATGATCAGAGCCTGGCAATCTACCTGTGTTTTATTTGATATGCCAAAAACTAGTAACAATTATGGACCTCAATTCCATGACCTGAAGAATGGTTTGAGGCTCTTTCTGTCCCTGGAGCAAGCAGATGCCCTTCAGCTACACTTGCTTGTGACAGGATGTATGGAGATGTTACTGGTGCCTGCACGAGTAAATCGAACAACAGAAAGACAATGATACAGTGATACAGTGAATGAAATGATCAAGGTCCACATAAGGTTCTAACCTGCATATAGGAATTCCACATTAAAATGGATTATGCTTCTGAAAGGCTTGAGACTTCTCCAGAAAAGCCTCAGAAAATATGTCTAGTAATGACTCCAAAGCAGAAGTTGAGTATAACTTCTTCAGTTTGCATGTTTGCAAGGAGAGTTAGAAAATATGGGAGGTCAGTTGTGGATGCTTAGAGATGTTGATATTCTATTTGCTAGAAATTGTGAATATCTTACCTTATCTGGCAAAAGGAACTTTGAAGATATGAAAAGGGCAGCA
The DNA here is from genome assembly GCA_021461705.1 of Cryptotis parvus. Taxonomy (NCBI): domain Eukaryota; kingdom Metazoa; phylum Chordata; class Mammalia; order Eulipotyphla; family Soricidae; genus Cryptotis; species Cryptotis parvus. Next base: position 3,537 of record JAJIBD010009755.1, read on the forward strand.
TGTAGAGATAGAACATTACACTCTAAGTGGGCTCAATAGAGTGATGGGAGCATCAGAGTTGAGGAAGGACATAGGGTGATGAAATCCAGGCAACAAGCCAGACTCCAGAAATCAGAAAAGGCAAGGAACAGAATCTCTCCCAGAATACCAAGAAGAAACAGACACTACTGCCTGAGATTCTTACTCTTTTCCTAAGTAAAAAAACAAATTCACTGTAAATTTAGAACAAATAATGTGGCAATTTAGTCAACTGCCAATACCATACCATAAATAAAAATAAATTGTGAATAAGGTCTAAATCTTAAGACAAGTATATGTTAGACAAACACCTAGAAGAATCATATAGAAGGCAAGAAGACAAATGAATGTACAGTAGAGTATTTTCTTGACAATTTTTAGAATACAGAATGGACTAAGGCCTAGGAACAGAATATATTCCTCAGATAACGTTAAAGTTTGGATTCTCAGACAATTTCATTTGACAAGGCTAGAAAAATTGAAATTTAAATGGTAGAGATGATATGAAAACAGTAAGCTGGGTTTGGGTTTTTTGCTCATTCCCAACCATATATGTGTGTGTGTGTATGTATATATATATATATATATATATACACATATATGGTGTGTATATATACATATATATGTACATATGTACAAATAAATGCCAATTATATCCATTGTATATTTATTTTATAAAGACATTTGAAATTCTATTGAATTTTATTTGCAAACTCTCCAAATAGCTGTATAACTCTCCAAAACTTTAGTAACAAGTGTTTCCTAAGCTTGCAGTCATCATGTAGGAGAAAAACAACTTACAGGTATATTCATATACTGTGAAATCAAAATAAGTTCCTATTACTAATTTCAAAACTGCTATTTTTAAATCTTCATTGAGTATTATGACAGTTTTTATGAGATAGAAAGCATTAAAATATTAAAAATCTTAAGTGTTGATTATAAAATCGTTACATCAGAATGAGAGAAATGGAGATCTAGAAAGAATTTAAACTTCATAGAAAAACAAGTTGTATATAAAAACATTTAAATAATTCAAAATAAAAGGTAAATTTCAGGTAAAAAAATAGAAAAATTTGTTGGTCTAATAGGCAAAAGTTGCCCATAGAAATTCTTCATGGATGGAATTTGAAAAGTGTTATAATTTATATTGTTATTGGAAGAGTTTAAGGTATTTTAAAATGCTTGTCTACTTGTACAGTTTAAATAATTTTAATATTAACCATGTTGATATTATTTTCCTCAGATTCCTTTTCAATAACCATTATAAAAGGATTTTTTTTGGTCAAGTCTTTACCCAAATATTGCAGATTGGAGAAGAGTCTTGTCTAAATAAACACACTTCTTATAATTTGATATGTTGACAGAATAGACCAACAGAAGACCTCATTAAGGTTCAGAATAACAGTGAGGTTAGTGATGTCTGTGAAGCTCTAACCTTGCTTTGGACAGATGGGGTTAGAGAGTTTTCTCTCTTATCACTGTTGTGGCCTCACGCCATGTCATGCCACCATTGCATCATCTTGTAGGAATTCTTGCTGGCTTAAAATTGCTTGTATCTTAGGATAAATGTATCCTTCTTAAGTCTGGTCCAGGAGACTGGCAAAAGATATGATAGTAATGATGTACTTGGGACACCTCAGCTGTTCAGGGTTTATGTTTGTGAGAGAGTCAATGGCAAACAGTTTCAAAGCAGTTACTATGAGCTAGCCACTGTCCTGCCAACTATAAGACCAAGATGACTACCCTCCGACATCCTGATGGATCTATCACATCTTCCAGAAAGGCAATCCATGACTTCTACTCAGATCTCTTTGATAGCCATGTCCACCTGCCCACATACCAAATTCTGCAGGATGGGTATGCCATTCCCAACGTTCTCCCTTCTGAAATCCAACATACTGTTTCGTCAGTAAAGAAGGGAACAGCACCAGGCCCAGACAAAGTCAGACCCAAACACCTGAAGAATCTGCCGTCAGTACTCATCAATACACTGGCTTGGCTCTTCACACGCTACCTGTCTGAATGCAAGGTGCCCTCCCGATGGAAAACCAGCAGGACAGTTCTACTGTTCAATAAGGGAGACATCCCTGACATTGGCAACTATAGTCCCATCTGCCTGTTGTCTGTCATCTACAAGCTATTCACTGGAGTCGTCCTGAGCAGGATTGGCAGAACATTAGATGAAGGACAACCATGCGAGCAAGCTGGCTTCCGAAAAGGATTCAGCACTATTGGTCATATCCACATGGTAACCAAGCTCAATGAGGTTTGTAGGGAGTTCAAGATGTCGCTCTGTCTAACATTCATTGATTTACAGAAAGCCTTTGATTCTGTTGAGACTGAAGCAGTCATCGAAGCCCTACCCAAACAGGGCTTTCAAACTCAATACATCAAGATCCTTAGTGAGCTGTATTATGGATTCATCACTAGGATCTCACCATTCTACAAGGAAGTGATCATTGATGTCAAAAGAGGGGTTCTGCAGGGTGATACCATTTCACGGAAACTCTTCAGTACCACCCTTAAGAACGTCATGCGACAATTAGAATGAGAAGGAATGGGAGTGAAGATAGATGGTTGGCAACTACACCACCTCCGCTTCGCTGATGGCATTGTTCTAATAACACCAAACATTAGCCAAGTAGCACAAATGCTGGCTGACCTCGACTGTGAATGTGGAAATGTAGGTCTACAGCTGATCCTCAACAAAGCGATGTTCATGAAAAAGCGAACTAGTTCCAGAGGCTCCATTCACTCTCAATGGAACAAACATCTCTGAATGCAGCAGTTATGTGTAGAGAATTAAAACCTGAGCTGCACAGGAGGAAGAGAGCATCATGGAATTCCTTTAAGAGCGTTAAATAAATAGCTAAAAGGACAAAGAACCTCTGGCTCCAGATACATCTCTTCGACTCCACCGTTCTCTCTATATTAATATACACATCAGAGACCTGGGCCCTACAAAAGCAGGATGAGAATGCTATTAGGGTCTCCCAAAGAGGAATTGAAAGAGCTATGCTTGGAATATCACACCTCACTCAAGTGAGAGAGAAGGAATCCAGAATTCCAATCTCTGTCGACAATGCAAAGTCAGGGACGCTGTCTCGTTTGCCAAGGCATTGAAAATAAGATGAACTGTACATGTAATGCGACTTGGAGACTACTGCTGGACTAGAGCCGTATCCGACTGGATCCCCTGGGATGTCTAAAGATCACGTGGACGCCCACCTACAAGATTGTCAGATTTCTTTGTCAGTACTCTGAACGAATGGTTTGAGGCTTTTCATATTCCTGGAGCAAGCAGATCCCATTGCTTTGCACGTGACAGGGACAAATGGAAATGTTACTGGTGCCCGCTTGAGCAAATCAACAAATAACAGGATGTCAAGTGTCAAATAATAGAGAAATAGCTGAAGTCAGTTGGATTCCACTGTTTACCATCACGATCACGATCACAATCTTCCCATTGATCATCTATTTGCTAGAGCGGGCACCAGTAATATCTCCATATGTCCTGTCTCATGCCAGTAGAACCAGGGACATCGGCTTGTTACAGGAACATAAAGAGCCTCAAACCATTATATTAGGTCATTCCCATGGGAATGACCTAATATAATTGTTACTGGAATTTGGCATATCAAATACAACACGAGAAGCTTGCCAGGCTTGCCGAGCAGGAGGCAAACTCTTTTAAACACCTCCAACTAAAGCATTTATTGATGAACCACGCGGCCGCTGAGCGGGCTGTGATGGGCTGGTCTGCTGGGTGGAGTTCTGACGAGAGGGAAGTCCAAAAAGTGGAAAATGGTGGCACCCGTGGAGTGAGGAGGGGGTGGTCTGGTTTGTTGTGAGGCTCTGCCGAGGTGGTGGGCCAGGGCTAGAACCCACCATGCCTCCCGACTGCCTCATGAATGGCTGTGCACAGGGAGAGCAAGGAACAGCTCTGCCCCATGTGTGAGAGTCTCTGGACCAGCATACCTGGGCCGGATTGAGGAAAAAGCTGCTGCAGGGTGGGTGTCGGTGATCTGGGCTGTGATGGGCTGGTCTGCTGGCTGGAGTTCTGACGAGAGGGAAGTCCAAAAAGTGGAAAATGGCGGCACCCGTGGAGTGAGGAGGGGGTGGTCTGGCTTGTTGTGAGGCTCTTCCAAGGTGGTGGGCCAGGGCTAGAACCCGCCATGCCTCCCGACTGCCTCATGAACGGCTGTGCACAGGGAGAGCAAGGAAGAGCTCTGCCCCATGTGTGAGAGTCTCACTGTTTACCATACGAAAGAATAAAAGGTAATCTCCCCCGAGAGAAAGAGTGCCTACCACAGAGGCAGGTTGTGGAGTGATGGGGGCGTTGAGTGGGAAATAGGGGCACATCAGTGTTGGGAATTGTACACTGGTGGAGGGATGGGTTTTTTTAACACTGTATAACTGAAATCCAGTCATGAACAGCTTTGTAATGATCTATTGCATGTTGATTTAATTTAAAAAGAAACATCTGTAGGAATATGTTTTCTCATCTTAAACCCACAGGCAGAGGGGCCAATGGTAGTCCTTGGAATGGGAAGACCAAAGAATGGTGTTAAAGCTGGAGTTGAGATCTTACAGGGAGAACATTGAGAGCTGGTGTTAGCCTACAGCTGGTCAAGGAACAAAGAAGGTATCTTACTGAAGAAAGTCACCAATATAAAACTCCAGTGTGATGGCTCAGGACTCATCAGAACCTTGCCTGGTTTAGACAAAATTCCTGGTAGGCAATTCTCCCATGATAAGAAGAGTTTTGGAATTAAAGGTTGATAAAGAGAGAGCTTGGATTTCCTAATTAACTTTACATACTTTAGGTGAGATGTGGATATTTTCAGTCTAAGGAAAATCCTCAAATGGGAATTTGCTGAAGACCTTTAAAAGGGGACAGGATAATTTGGGTGTTGAGTTTACTTTTACTGAGTAACAAAACAACCAGTGTGTTTTTATCTATGCTTTTGCAACTATTAAAAAACACATCCGATTCAAAAGCACTTTCTGCCACAGAAAACTCTGTGCCCTTATAATCATTTTTTATAGCATTCCAATTATATTTACAGTCATTTTTCGTTTTATTTGTTTTCAAAGCTTAACAATGGGGTCGAGACTAATATGCAGTAAAAAGAATTTCAAACTCACAGTGGGGAGGATATTTTGATTTAAAAATGAAGGGACTTCAGATATAGAAAAAAATATCTTACTGTAAACACCTAGAGTGAGGGCTGAGTAAAATATTTTGGATGTATGGCTTATTTAGATTCTCAAAGCAAAGAGGATGGGAAACTGACACCAAATCTTAAATTGCCCAAGGCATTTGATAATCTAATCTGTTTCAGTCTCAAGATAGGTTCAAGATGGGTTGGTGGACACTCTCAAGATGTAGAATTGGAACTAAAATTAAAATTGGTACTCCTGACATCTATGTTTTCAACAAAGTCTGTTAGGTTATTATTTATACTTTTTAGTATTACTGGAATTATTTATTATTTTTGAGTTTTAAGAAGTAGTTAAAACATGGATAACTACATTTTATTGTAAATATATTGTAAGTGTACACATAAACTATTTCTTGTTCCTAGCTAAATTTTAGAGTGAGTTTAAATTTTTATTATTTAGTTCATTTTACTTTAGCAGTTTCACATAGTAGTATGATAAACACTGGACCATCCATTCTAAGTGATAAGAAACTTGACATAAATATGACCAAATATTGGCTACATACAATTATGTTTTCTAGTTTCATTGGCAATGTTATAGCCTTCTTTATACCTACTCATTCCACCAAAATAAATGGAATAGGCTGTCCTATTGACAACATCTAGTGAACAAATTGAAGCTACTCTCATCTACTTTCTTAATAAGAACAACAATTCTCATAATGTGCCAGGAAAATTGTAAACAATTTGATTTTAGTTTATTTAATCCTTAACACATTACAGAAGAACGATATAATTTTCCATTTTATAGATGAAGACACTGAGGCTCACAGATGTTCCAATATCTTGCCACATGTTAAAATGTTTATAGAGTTATAAAATGTGAAGCCAGAATGTGTTCTAAGACATTCATCTCTCTCAAAATATTAGGTACTAGGCCTGTTATTTCTTCAACTTTAAGGAAGATGTTTTAAGCAGAGAGATAGATGGAAGAAATGATTTTATTCATCTAGACAAGTCTCAGTGTAAGTGCTAGGGAAATAGCCTAGCTTATAAAAAAGAAAAATCTTTTTTGTCTTGTTTTTGATCTAATTTCCTGGCAGGCTGGTTAAGATTTGTCTTAACATGTACGTTCCCCTTGCCAATGTGGTATGTTTGGACACATGGTCTCATTTTTATGATCTTTTAACCTGTGCATATTTTAAATACTTCATGGCAGGGTTAATTATTTGTGGTGACAAAGATTGGCAGCTGGTCTGATTGGGCCTTGTTTGGAATCCCTAAGGAATGAGAGGATTGATACCCGGTGGAACATACTTTTGAAGATAAATAAATACATGTAAGAGAGGAATTTTGGATACACGTTAATGAGCAGAACTTGTGCTATCTCATGGTAAAGCAGTGAATTTATTCTGAGACAAATCTGCTGTAAGTAGTTTAGAGATTAGCCTTACTGTGTTTGAAAACATTCAAAAAATGGGCAAAAAGGAGGTCATGTAAATTTATTAGGAAATGCTTATTTGACAATTGTTTTGTATCATTATGTGCTAAACACATTGTTGAAGTGAAAAGCACTGGAAACAGTAAGAATTCCTAAAGAACTATATCCTTACCGAGTTTTTATAAAATGTGCATCAGTTAAGTTGATGATGAGCTCTTGACCAGTATAGAATTATCACTTGTATCACTTAAATCACTTGTCTTCCCATTGTTCATCAATTTGCTCAAGCGGGCACCAGTATTGTCTCCATTCGTGTCCCTGTGGCGTGCTAGTGTAGACCAAGGGCATCTGCTCACTACAGGAAGATGAAGAGCCTCAAACCATTTGTTCAGGTCATGGGAATGAGATCTATCATTTTTACTGCTTTTGGCATATTGAATATTTGGCATATTAGGGCGAGTTCTGGCTCTGGCCTGCCATCCCAATAGAGCTTCGGAAGAAGCCAGAGGAAACCCCGCACCATGATGGCAGCCATTTTCAACATCCAACTCCATAGCTCGTCAGAGCTCCACCCAAGAGAAAAGCCTGTCTCAAGACAGCTCATCGGAGGCCTACTCTATAAAGAAGCCTATTTCACGCCCAAGTATGCTTGAACCAGAGATACAGATACATGGGGCAGAGCTGCTACCAGATCTCCCCATTGAGTGTGGCTGCAAAGTGGCTGCACAGTTCATCAGTAAGTGAATGAACTGAGAGCCTACCTACTACCAAGAGTATCCCACCCACACAGCAGAGCCTGGCAAGCTACCCTTGTCATTATATTCAATATTCAGCATAGAATTATAATACCTTTAAAGCAGTTTCTTTTCTTCTCTATTATTATTATTATTATCATTATTATTATTTGCTTTTTGGTCACACCCTGCAATGCTCAGGGGCTACGCCTGGTACTGCACTCAGGAAATACTCCCGGCACTGCTCCAGGAACCATATGGGATGCCGGGATCGAACCCAGGTCAGTTCATGCAAGGCAAACACCCTACCTGCTTGACTATTGCTCAGCCCCTTCTTTTTTTTAAGTTAATGGTCCTTCATTGTCTTTGATTAATGACTCATTTTTTTAAATTTTGGGGCTACATGGCAGTACTAAAGGTTACTCCTGACTGCACTCAGAAATTACCTCTGGAGGTGCATGAGGGATCATGTGGGATGCTGGGGATCGAACCCCGGACAGCCAAGTGCTGTACCTCCACTATCACACTGGCCCAAGTTTTTGTCCACTTTTCTTTTTTTTTTCTTTTTTGAGTAGCACCCAGAGATGCTGAGGGGTTACTCCAGACTCTGGACTCAGGAGATCATCTGGTATGCCAGGAATCAAACCTGGGTCAGCCATATGCAAGGCAAGCACCCTATCCACTGTACTATCGCTCTTAAAACTGCCCTTAAAGCAGTTTTAACTCCTAAAACATATATTGCATCAAGTTTTCATCCCTTTAAGAACCATCTGACAATATGGTTAAGAAAAATAAAGGTTTTGAAGCATTGAATAGCGCCCATATTAGTGACAATGTGACTTCCAAAGACTGATAGATATAAAATACGTGTAGTATATTGTTAATTGACACAATAACTTAGATTCATCTAACCACGTGAGTTCATATGAGTCTGCTTGTAAAAGTAGTAAAAAACACAGTTCCAAGGTACAGTATCTGCAGCTTGAATCCAGTGAATAAAGTTGTGAGCCTAGTTCTTGTATATCTGCATAGTTTATTTTCATATTCCATGAAAAGTGGGTAGTTTTCTTCCTCAGGAATCATATTTAGCTTGTTTTGGGGCGCTCCACAGTGGTGCTCAGGGCTCCCTCCCTCTGCACTCAGGGATCACCCCTGCTTATGCTCAGAAAGCCATATGGAGTGCTGGGGGATTGAACCTGGGTTGGTTACTTGCAAGGAAAGCACCCTGCCTTCTACAATATATCTCTAGTCCACACAAGAAATATTTTTATGGAAAAAATTTCTGTTTGTCGTAACTAGGGAGACTGGTGTCAATGACATCCAGTGTGTAGAGGCCAGGGATGCGATTAACCATTCAATAATATATAGGAGAGACACCCACGACAGAGCATTATCCAACCTCAAATACGGTTGTGCTGTGGTTGAGAAGCCCTGCTATAGACCAAGATCAGAGCAAAACTGAATTTTATAACTCCTAGGCTGCATTCTGCTCAGACCTTAGAAAAGACCTTCATGCTTGGCAGGTAATTTAAAAAGTCAAAATCTGAATAAAGTACTTGAAGTGGAAGTCAGTCCCCAGGTGGATTAATTAAACCTGAAATGTAAGCTTTAAATCTGGTTCCACTGATATTAATTATTAGCAAGGTCATCTTTGAGCACATCTAAAGTATATTTTATTCCATATGCCAGTGGGAAGGCTTCAAAAAGTTTAATATAACATTTACAGCTAAAAGTCATAGCTCTGTTAACTTACTACCTAGAATTCATACCAAATACTTGATGTGCAGTTATTCTAGGTTTTGCAGACCAGTGTTTTACATGAGGAGCAGGCAGACTTTAGAGAAGACAACTTCATCAGATATCACAAGAGTTTTATAACCTCAGGAGAATGAGACCAGACACATCATTCATGGCATTTCGTGATATAGGTAGAATTCCTTTACAAGCTCATTAGCACCAGAGGGACAAGGTTTTCTGCTTAAAACGAACACATGCATATTGACTGTTCCCTAAAAGTTAGATTAATAGAAATGATGTCCAAATTTAACCCTGCCCCCTGAGTGTAGAGCAGTAGTAAATCCTGAGTACAACTGGGGGTTTACCCAAAAATCAAGAAAAAAATTTTAAAAATGGTTACTGTCTGTCACTGTCTTCCCGTTCATCAACGATTTGCTCGAGCGGGCCCCAGTAACATCTCCATATGTCCTGTCTCATGCTAGTAGAGCCCAAGGCATCTGCTTGCTCCAGGAACATAAAGAGCCTCAATCCATTCCAGAATGAGGTCTATAATTGTTACTGGTATTTGGCATATATATCAAATACAACACGGGTATGAAAATGGTTATGATTGAGAAATAGAGGGTAAATCTAGGCAGATTTTCAGCAACTAAAGGATACTTGTAAATTCAGCATCCACAGTGTGCTAGGGCCTCGGGAGAGAAGGATGGAATGAAGAATTCATAGATGATTGCAGAACATATAAACAGATACATTGAAGAATTTTTAGATGATTACAGAACATGTAAACAGATGGCGCAAAGGCAAACACAAGGAGTCAATATCATCAGGAGGATGAGAGAGGATTCCCTGAATGATGCTAAAGGCTGTGGTTGACCTTTCCGGGGAGAGAAAAAAAAAAACCAGTGTTTACAAAGTCCCTGCGATAGAAGAGAGCCTGGAGTTTTTCAGAGCTGCAAGACTTCATGTGTCACTGTGACCCACGAGGAAATGAAGCAAGACAAGATAAGCAAACTCTCAAGGCCCAAGCAGTGGACCGAGAAGAAAACCACTCCTCCATCCCCTGGGGTCTGCCCTCTATGGATCACCACATGCTGGTGACCTTCCCAGCTGACGACGGATCATCCTATCATAAGCAATAACACTAACCCTAGCCTGGTCACCCCAAAAGATCCCTCCAGGTCACCTAAGGGAAAAGGAGAATATGATGTTTTGACAGGAGGAATCTCAGTTGAGCAAAGGAATAGGGAGGGAATGCGGAGTTAGCCTTCATTGCTGTATCACGTACAAAGCTGTTCCCCTTTCCTTAGAGTCTATCTTCCCCCAGAAAAGCTTTCCCTTTGTGCCCCTCATTTTTTCTTTTCTCCCTTTTTGGCCCATTTCATGATAACAGAAAATGTAAAACCTGCAGTTCAGGGTATGTTACCAAAGGAAACAGTGTGACATAAAATATTGTTTTTGCCAAAATATTTTCAAAGTAGCTGGAGTGCTGTCAAACCACAGCGGCTCTCAGCTGTGTTTCCTTCTAGCATTTTCCCCAGGTTCTCCCAGCACAGCAATGGTAATTAGATATATTGGAGGGGGAGGAAAGGAAAAAAAGGCAGCATGAAACTGATGAAGATTTAAGGATGATCTTCCTGACGCTGAAGGCCAGGGATCCACAAGAGCTCAACTGCAGTACTACAGGGCATTCCTAGATGGAGCATCCAGCAAGAAGACCAGAGGAAATGTGTCGGCAATGGTCAACATTTCCCTGGATAAACTATAGATTGTTGTCTGCCTTTGTCGTGTGATTTTGACTAAAAGAATCCAATGTGAGGGAAAACAAAAACAAAAAGACAGAAAGTTTGAAATAGCATTCATCTTGTCGGCCAAGTACCCTATCCCAAGTACCTCTTCCAATTCTAGCGAGCATTTGTGGGTTTTGTTTGCCAACTGGATCATTTGAGAGTAAGCAATCAACAACCTTATTTACATTCGTTTAACAACTTTTCTTTAAAGACTCTGAAGGAGGTACAAACCCATTATTTGCTGTGCCCATAGTTACTTAGCCAAAAACTGAAATGCAAGCAAGTGACATGGCTTTTCAAGGTCATAAAAAAGTCAAAATTATTTCTTCCTTATAATAAGCTTCTAATGTATTCTCAGAAAATAAAATAAAGTAAGGAATGTTGAATTATATAAAGAATAGTTACTATGAATATACAGAAATTACTGTGGATTATAATCATCACTTGTCTTCCTGTTGTTCATTGATTTGCTAGAGTGGGCACCAGTAACGACTCCATTTGTTGGGAATGGGGTCCATTATTGTTACTGTTTTGGGCATATCGAATACACCACGGGTAGCTTGCCAGGCTCTGCCATGGCTCTGGGTTCATCCCAAGGGGCCCAGTGTTTTTTATGTCAGACTATCAGCCATCCAGGGCCCACGGAGGAGAACCCTGGGTGTAGACAAGCCTGTCTCCTGTCTGCCACCTGATGATATAGCTGGGCACTGCAGCCATACCTGCAATACCTCGTGGGGCAGGGATTGTCATACATTAATAATATGCCCAGTGTGGTTGAGCGATAGTACAACAAATAGGGCATTTGTTTTGCATGCTGCAGACCCGAAGTTTAATTCCCAGCGTCACATATGGTCCCCGAACACTACTAAGAGTATTTCTGAGTGCAGAACCAGTAGTAACTTCTGAGAAACACTAGGTATGACCCAAACAACAACAACAAAAAAAACCAAAACAATAACAACGAAATAAACGTTATATTTCACCAAGTGCAACGTTTGCACTGGCTGTTCAATATGCCTGTGGCAGGCAGGCAAAAATATGAACGTCTGTTGAAGCATCATTATTTAAAGGAGCTTCTTTGCTGACTTTACACTAAAATGCACAACCTCCTCTACACTTCTCCACCTCAGACCACTCCTTGTTTCATTTTTCCCCTAGCAGTTATGACTTGGAGACATTTAAAAATGTTTTAAATCTTAACAGCTTATTTTTTATTTGATTTTGCTTATCACTTTGTTTTGCCATACTACTTGAGTTAAATAATGTACTGTTTATCTTTCTCTATTGTTCATCAATAAATGCTCGAGATTAGAGGTTAAAACAAGAGTATCCCACCTGCACGGCAGAGCCTGGCAAGCTACCCGTGTCGTATTTGATATGCCAAATACCAGTAACAATTATAGACCTCATTCCCATGACCTGATGGAATGGTTTGAGGCTCCTATGTTCCTGGAGCGAGCAGATGCCCTTGGGCTCTACTAGCATGTGACAGGATGTGGGGATGTTAGTGGTGCCCGCCGAGCAAATTGATGATAAACGGGAAGACAAGTGATACAACTGAAGTGATACAAGTGATATTTCTCTGCAGATTTATACTCTATAAGTCCGTGTTGCAAGTCACAAGATTTCATTTCTTTTTTCTTTTTTGGGTCACACCCGGCAATGCTCAGGGGCTGCTCCTGGATCTGCACTCAGGAATTACTCCTGGCGGTGCTCAGGGGACTATATGGGATGCTGGGGATCAAATCCGGGCCAGCACAGGATGGCCACATGCAAGGCAAATGCCCTACCAGCTGGACTACAGCTCCAGTTACAAGATTTCATTGTTTTTTGGTTCTGTTTTTGGGCCATACCCAGCAATGTAACTTACTCCTGACTCTCTCTCTAAAGGACTCAGGGGACTCTATGTGGTGATAGGGATAGATCTTGGCTAGGCTGCATGCCAGTTAAGAACCTACCTGCTGATTATCACTCTGGCACCTACCATTTTATTAAACCTTTATTTATTTATTTTGGATGGTTTTGTCTCATCCTATGATGCTCAAGAGTTACTCCTGACTTGTCACTCAGGAATTACTCCCTGGTGTTGTCCAGGGCATCATAAGAGATGCTGGGGATTGAAACCCAGGTTGGCCATGCAACACTTGCTACCCATTCTACCTGCTGTACTACTGCTCTGGCCCCACCTGTCTTTTTTTAATAGCTGGAGAGCCATAGAGATAGTACAAGGTTAAGATTCTTGCCTTGCATGTAGCCTCTCTCAGTCTGATTCCAGGCACTGCATAGAGTCCCTAAGCACAGAGCCATGAGTTGCTGCTGAACACTGACAGCTGTGGTCCGATACACCAATATCTCCCCAAAACTTCAGAGTAGATAGATTCTATCTATCTATCTATCTATCTATCTATCTATCTATCTATCTATCTATCTATCTATCTATCTATCTATCTATCTATCTATCTATCTATCTATCTATCTATCTATCTATCTATCTATCTATCTATCTATCTATCTATCTATCTATCTATCTATCTATCTATCTATCTATCTATCTATCTATCTATCTATCTATCTATCTATCATATATATTAGATGGCATATGTTTATGTATACAGACATATCTTTAATCATCTTTATAAGAAGTTGTTCCCAGGTCTTTGCTTTTGCAAATTGTAAGGCAATAAACATGGAGTACATATATACCTTTAAATATGTTCTTGCATTTTTCAGTAAATAACCAGCACTAGGATGGTAGGGAAATCTCATTTTTATTTGAATTTGTATTTGTTAGTATATGCATACACACATATGTTTGGGGTCACACTCAGCTGTCATCAGGGCCTACTTCTGGTTCTCTGCTCTGTGATCACTTCTGGCAGGACTTGGGGTGCTGGGGATTGTATCCAGGTCGGCGTTGCAAGTGCCTTAGCCACTGTACTCTCTCTGGCCACTATTTTTATATTTTTTCCCAGACTATTCAGGGTCCAGAAAGACAGTACAGGGACTAAGGCGCTTGCCTTGCATTGCTTGCCTTGCCTTGCCAGGCTGACCCTGGCTTGAACCCTGGCACTGTATGGTCCCCTAAGTAGTACTGGCATCAGCTCCACACCCCAACACACAAAGCTGGGAGTAGCCCCTAATAACCTCCAGGTATGACCCCATGTCCTTAAACAAAGAGAAAGAAAATCCATAACATTTACTCAAATGTTTACACTAATTTATATTTCTACCAACAGTAAATCACAGTTCACTTCCTCTACATTCCAATATCTTTGTTGTTTTATCTTTTGGGAAAATAATTATTATAGGCGTGAGATGATAATATTACTATTTTGATTTATAATTACCTGATGAAAATTATTTATTTGCCTATTGATTTTATATCAACTGGGACGAAAGAGGAGCAAGAGCTCTTCTGCCTACAGACAATTTCAGAGTTATTGGTTTTCCCTCAAGTTAATTTCATTATTATTATATTAAACCAGCAATGAGGGTATGTATCAATTTCTCCATCCACAGACTTGGTTGTTGTGCAATGCATATCCATTATACAAAGTCAGAGCAATTTGGGACAAAAATAAAAGTGCTAAATGTATTACATTTAGGGAACAATTTAAGGAACAATTATACTATCTAGAAATGGTCCAGGGGTAGTTAGCATTTTGAAATGTCAACCTAAACTACTTTAAAGAATAAGAAAGGAAGACAGATCTGTTGGTCTATCTATCTACCTATCTACATATCTATTTGCCTACTACATTATACATTTGTTATGAAATCATTAGAAAATATATTAATTTTTAAAGAGGTACCATTACAATGCTATTAACTATCTTAAAGTTATTAACTCAAAAGGTGTCTAATTTAAGGATATTTGAAGACCACAGTATATTAACATATCAGTTTGATCTAAAAATGTAAGTCGGTGTTTTTATTTAGCATTTTTGTTGTAATCATAGAGGATACTTACCAGTTGCCATTTGGATTTATAAACTGTTGCATCGCATAGCCAAACTGTCCACTTGAAGGACCAGAAAATATCTTTGCTTCTAGGAGACCAACATTATATGCCACACAGCACTTTAAAATGCCTGCACTCAGGCCTCTCCTCTGGTGAACAGGGGTGCTGCTGTTAGAATCTTATCTCCCCATTGTAGGAGAGGATCCCACACCTCCATCTCGTGGGTGTTCAGATCCTGGATCCTTGATGGCCCTTTCCATGAATAGAAGGACTGATACTGGATTACACATAAATGATAATCTCTGAACTCTTAAATTTTATTATATTAATCATCTTTTTGCTCCTTTTTGTGAGAGAAATATATGAAATAACAATTGCAGGCCCCTAGTTGCATGCATTTGAGGTTATTAAGTAACTCAGATGAGATTAGATCTCCATTTAGTGACCTATTTTATTAAATGACCTTATTATATAAATTTAAGTTTGTTGCTCTTAAAAATTGAATTTTAAAAAAAAAAAACACTTAGAATTCAAATTTCTACAAGTTGGGGGCACATCAGTCTGAATGGTAAGGAAAACATTGAAATTATCATAAGAGTGAGTAGTGTATCTCAGAATGTACCTTGGAAGGAATGAGTCTGAAATGGGTCCTAAGGGCTGGAAGTGAACAGAAGTGAATAAGCTGAAGTTTAATTACTGAAAGGATGCTTGGGGGAGCGATGAGTTTTGTCAGGCCTCGGAAAGAACAAAAATTGGGTTGGAATCCCAGAGAGTAGCATTGCTGTCATCTTTGGCCTATGAGGGAGAGTGCATGATCTGAGTACGGCTTTGATAACCATAGACCACAGTGAAGAGCTAGAAAGATGCTATGATTGGTACAGTTTGAGCTTGGAATCTAGTGCATGATGTGGCCAGTGATCCATAAGTTTTATATCCAGTCCTTAATCCTTTCCGAACTACAGATTCCAACAATCTATTCAACATCTCCACTTCAAAACCTAATAAAAATATCAAAGTTAATAAAGAGAAAGAAGATAAATTAATTTCTACTTGATGAGAACAAAACCCTTTGACTCCCCCTTTTTTCTCTAATCGCCCCCGTATCTTATACATGTGCAACTCGTGATGACCCCTATCTCTGAAACTACATATTGTTTATTTTCGTAATTTTTTTATTATGCCACCATGAGACATACAATTACAAAGGAGTTCATAATTGGTTCTTGGTAATACAGTATTCCAGCACCCATCCCTCCACCAGTGCTCCATTCCCACCACCAATATACCCACACCCCCTCCCACCCACCCCCCAGGCTGCCTCAATAGCAGGTACCCCCCCATTTCCTCTCTTTCTCTCTTTGTCTCTCTCTCTCTCTCTCTCTCTGCCTCTGCATCTCTCTCCCCTCTTCTTTTTATATATTGTGGCTAGCCATGAAGATATTTAGAGTTTATCATTTAAGTCTCTTTGTGTATATTTATGGGGAAGAACTGCTACAGGCTCTCCCTGTGCCCAGCTGCTCACGAGGCACCCAGGAGGGGAAGGCAGGGTCTAGGCCTGGCCCGCCACCCCAGCAGAGCCTCGCAACAAGCCCGACGACCCCCCACTCCATGGGGACCTCCGTTTTCCACATCGGACTTCCCCCTCATCAGAACTCCACCCAGTAGACCAGCCTATCACAGTTGGCTCACACCCGCTTCGCAGTTCATCAATAAATGCTGGATTTAGAGATGACTACAAGAGTATGCTACCCGCGGGGGCAGAGCCTGGCAAGCTACCCGTGTCGTATTTGATATGCCAAATACCAGTAACAATTATAGACCTCATTCCCATGACCTGATGGAATGGTTTGAGACTCTTTATGTTCCTGGAGCAAGCAGGTGCCCTTGGGCTCTACTAGCATGAAACAGGACATATGGAGATGTTACTGGTGCCCTCTCGAGCAAATCAATGATGAACGGGAAGACAGTGATACAGTGACAGTGATTGATTTTATATATATATATATATATATATATATATATATATATATATATATATATGATCCCTCTCCATGTTCATCCATTTATAGGCAAATTTTATAACTTTTTTTAGCTGCATAGTATTCCATTGTGTAGGTCATTTCTTTATAATTAAAGGGATATGTATATCAGGAAGAAATTACACTCCTAAACATATATGTACCAACAAGAGGCCAGGAAAATACTAAAACAACTGCTAATAGACTTCAAAAAAAGACATTGACAGTAACAGTAGTAGTTTGAGCCTTCAACACTGCTCTATCAACTATTGGTAGATCGACAAGACTGAAACTCACCAAGGAAATACTGACCCTGAGGTAATAAATGGAAGAGGGCTAGTTGATATATATATATATATATATATATATATATATATATATGTACATATATATATCAACTGTATATATTTGGCTTTTCATCCCCCCAAAAGCTGAATACATTTTTCTCCAGTGCACATGGTACATTCTCCAAGATAGACCACATGCTGAGCCACAAAGCATGCCCTCAATAAATAAAAAGCATACCTAATAAAAAAGATAGAATTTGCATCAACTATTCTTTCAGACCATGATGCATTGAAATGGAAGTTAACCATACACAAACAGGGAGTCAAACCAAACAAATACCTGGAAATTGAACAGCTTACTGATGAACAATCAGTGGGTCATAGAAGAAATCAAAGAGGAAATCCAATGATTCCTGGAAACAAATAAAAATGAAGACGAAGTATCAGAACTTTTGGGACATAGTGAAAGCAGTGTTAAGCGGAAAGTTCATAGCTGTGCAAGCATTCATCAGGAAAGAAGAAAGGGTCCACATAAATAATCTGACTTCACAGCTCAAAATCTTAGTAAAAGATCAACAAAAAGGAGCCCAACCCAGGCAGAAAGAAGGGAATAGTAAAACTTAGAGAGAAAATCAATGAGCTGGAATCCCAAAAGATAATCCAAAAGATTAAGGGAAACCAAGAGCTGGCTCTTTAAAAAAAATTAACAAGATCGCTAAATCACTTGCAAGGCTTGTAAGGACAGGGAAAGAGAGACCCAAATAAATAGAAATGAAAAGGGGGCATCATAACAGAAAGCACAGAAATCCAAAAGATCATCAGAGATTACTTTGAAAGTCTGTATGCCCAAAACAAAAGAACTTCAAGAAATGGATAAATTCCTGAAGTCCTATAACTCCCCACTGCTGAAACAAGAAGACCTGCAATACCTGAATAAGCCTATCACCATTGAAGAAATTGAAACAGTAATTAAAAAGTCTGCCCAAACACAAAAGCCCAAGTCCAGATGGATTCACTAGTGAACTCCTACCAAACCATTAAGGAGGACCTACTCCCAGTCTTTTCCAAGCTCTTCCAGGAAATAGAAGAAACAGAAACACTCCTTTTTTCTTTCAAAGTCTCCCTCTACCACTCTGAATTTCTTTATCATAAAAATTTGATTTCCTTCTAGATGGGAAAGAGATATCCTTTACGTCTTTCTTGTCGGATTCTGTACAGCTTTTCTCTCCTTGTGATGTCATATTATCTTGCAACCTTGGTTTGCCATCTAGTAACTTTTCTGTCTTCTTATTTTGCCACTTAAAAAATCTGGATCAGTAATTTAGTAAGTTGAACTACTTTTTACTTTTCTAGCAGAGAGTCATGTGTATTTATTTGATTTGGCTTCATTTTTTGACGGTCTGCTTCCATAGGTATGGAGGTTTGTACTTGAGTTGCTGTGTCAGCAGAGTGAGGTGGACCAAGAGTGGTACAGAAACCATTGAGAAGCTGTTTGTGGCTCTGCAATGCTCCTCTTCTCTGGAGTCCCAGATAAGACTTCAAAGAGTGGTCACTGTGCACTTCAGGAGGTTAGTACCACTATTGAGGGATGTGTAAAGGGTAGTGTAGTCTAGGGGATTTTTCCTGTTTTCCTCCTTGCTAAGGTCCTAGTCTATATGGAACACCTAGGTCAAAATAAAGCATTTCCACACCATTTCTACTCTTTTCTGTCTATGATCTCTAGTCCTTGTGTCTGTTTCTCCCACCACAGACCAAAGCCTCTAGAGTTTTCTCTCCACTTACCTGCTGTCCAATCGAGTGTGACTCTCTTCAATGTCGTCGTTTTATCTGTGTTGGTCTCTGAGATGCAAAGTATATCTCAGTCTTGTTATAAACTGTCAGTATCCTGTCCACCTATTTAATTGTTAGTTGTTCCTCTTTATAATAATGCAAGCATCATCTTCTATCATCATCTCGGTCTAGTCTGACAAATTTTCCTGTGTTACTGGTTTTTGAGGGTTATATTTGATAATCTGTGTTCTATTGAATGCACATCTAACAGTACTATAGTGACAGATGAGTCTGACATACTCATAGAAATATCAGGGGACATGAACAATTAATTGCCAAAGATTTCATTGCTTGAAAGAAATTTACCTCTTTGACTTACTTACAGTGCTTGATAGTGCTTCATACAGAGATGTATCAATGTTCCCTCTTTAGAGCCAGAAGAGCTTTAAGTACACCCAGGATTGACTAGCAGCAGGTATTTTCATCTGACTTTCGAAACACTTCAATAGAAAGAAGTGAGAAGAATTTTGGAGACTGCCTTGGAAGCTTTGAGAATAACAGAGGGAGATATAAAATAATAATAATACTATCAGTAGATGATTTGAAAACACTCAGTATCAGAATTTTTTCCGAAGAGCAAACTGTGCCTGATAGAACTATAGAAATCTGTGTCAGAGCTGTGATAAAATAAAAAACATTCACAGAAGTCAATATTAAAAAGATTTTATATGTTTTATCTTTTTACTGTTTTATATGTTTTATCTTTTTTACTGGTGCCCACTCTAGCAAATAGATGATGAACGGGAAGATAGTGATAGTGATAGATATGTTTTATCAGGTATTGGCATTTGTTCAATCAAAAGAAAGCAAAATAATATTTCCTAGTCTCAGTTTTAACAGTTTACTATAAAAGATCACTAATAGAAAGTACGCAAAAACTCACATAACCTAGAGATTAAAACTAGAAAATTTATTAAGCTGTCAAAATATTTTTGGCCTTTTCTATAGTATAAAACAAGTGTCAATAAGCTAATACTGAATGAATATAAAACTGAATTTAAAAAAGAGCTCCTTGATTCGACTTAATTCAGGTTTTTCAATGAAAAACCTGAAAATAAACAATGTGCCCTGATAGTTTCCTTAGGCAAAGAACATTAAGCATTATATTCAAAGGAATTCACAAAGCTATGTGATTTCAGGTCTCAAGGGGCTTCAAAGTGAAAAAAAATCTTTGCTATAAGCTTGGTGATCACAAAAGTTTTACATTCTACAAGTTAACTCTTGTATTTAAGGATTTAATCCTGATTAACTGAAATAAATCCCCAGGTGAAGTCCTATACCAGATATTTATTACTTTGAATTAGAAAAATAATTTTAGAATAGGTTTTGGCAAGGGGTGTAGTGAATAAATATAAACAGCTTAAGGAATTTGTTCTCCAGAAACACAAATATAGGCATAAAACTTCACTCGTCTCATAGTTTTTGCCCCTATTTATTCCCCTATAGCTTAAAAAAGAAATAAAATTTCTACCTTCAAAAGTCAATATATTTTTGGCTAAACTGTTATTTCAGATATATCTGTGTTAGCTGTGAGGGAAGAGATGAATGGGGAAATGGTTTCTAACTGACACATAAGGTCTTTAGAATTTCTGACCTTTTATTGTGTGTTTAAAATGGATTCAATAGAATGGAATACCTGGAAAGAAATGAATTAACACTGATGGGTAATTAATTGATTGGACTTCAAAATAATTCCAGGAAAAATTGGCATACCTGTCTAAAGTCTAACAACTTTAATACATGAGTAAATTTTATTACTCAATTTCATCTTCAGTCATCCAAATTAACCACGTGGAAGATAATTCACATTAAAATGTGTGCTCATGGGCCAAAGAGGCAATCTAGGAATTAAGGGTCTGTCTTGCATGTGCAACTCCAGTTTGATCCCAGCCCTGCATGGCCCACCCTTCCAAATTGCCAGGATTGACTCCTCAGCACAGAACTGGGAATAGCAACCAAGAGCTATGGGGTATTGTCAGCCTCCTCCCATAAAATGTGTATCTATTATGTTCATCTTCATCCTCTAAGCAACAAAATAAACAATGGATCACTTGATCACCACAAGACAATGAGTTATACTAAAGGAATTATGAGGAAAAGTAACAGAAAATGTAGGATTACAGAAACTTTCTTCCCTGAACCTAAACTATAAAGTAAAAAGTTAAAGAAAAATATAAAATAGAAATTAGTATCTAGTAAGAAAAGCTATGCATGTATAAATACTAAATTTTAAGAAGTATCTTTGGTAAAAAAAATTTTCTAGAACAAAATTCAATTTTCTACGTATTTTCTTTCTTTCCCAAATGTTACACACACATGCACGAGTACACACACACACACACACACACACCAACAAAGATAACAAGCAAAAACTGTACCATGGAAGAAAGTGAGTGAAGCCATTCTTTTAAAACTCTTTTGACAGCACAAGGAAGATGACTGGGAGGAAGGAGAAGAAGACGCCAGAAGGATTATAGTTCTATAGTTGAACTTTTGAGGACTATGAGAAGGAAAAAGTGATCCAAAACGAAATGTCTATAATGAATGAAAACGACAATATAAAAGATGACAAAATTTCACTACTCAAACCTCTGCTTACTATTTTCATGGTGGCTAAAAGGTGTCACAATTGTTGGACAAATAAATCGGGAGTATTTCTGCAATGTAAACATATCTGAGAAGGAGACAACATATATTACTGGTGGAGTTGCAGTGACTGCATTCCTTTAGTTAAAAAGCAGTCCAGCCAAACTAGCAGACTCACTTTACAGTGGAGGACCAATTCAAATATCCCCGTGGATCTCAAAGTGTCCCTTAGGTAGAATGAAATCAGGTTTTAAAAAAACACTTAATAAACTTCAAAAAAAGTTCTGTTAATATAATCAAAATACAGAGGTAACTCTTATCTCTTTTTCATTCTACCATGCCTCTCCTCTAAGAAATAAAAAGGTCACAAATTATGCAAAAGATTGAGAAGATTACAAGAAAGACAAGGTAAGGAGAGAGAAGGAATCAGTATGACAATAATAGTTAGAAATGATCACTCCTGATAAGAATTGAGTGTTCAAAGTAGGAAAAGGGATGTACATGAGAAGCTTCAGTATCTATTGCAAAACATAATGCCTTAAAGGAGAGAGAGAGAGTGGGAGAAAGAAGAAAAGTGTCTGCCACCGGGGCAGGCTGAGGGCTGGACAGGAGGGAAACTGGGGACATTGGTGGAGGAAAATGGGCACTGGTGGAGGATGGGTATTGGAGGATGGGTGCCTGAAACTCAATCAAGAACAACTTTCTAACTGTATATCACACTATGATTCAATTAAAAAGATCAGATAAAGGACAAAGACTGGCAAGAAGAAGCTATCTGTCTGTCTGTCTTTAAATCAGAGGAAAAATATGGATTGGATTCCTTCTGCACTCCAACCAAGAAGTCTAACACATTAATTCCTCAGAGTCAGATAAATAGCTTTCCTAATGTAGCAGGTCTCCAGGACAAACACTACCTGTTAGAGGACAGATTTAGCGGCGGCCTTCCCCGACAACTACCCAGCTTGGAATACAAATGTTTTAAGCTAATCAGATCTTTGGCAACACACTACCGCTCCTCACCAACCAAAGTTAAAGGTAATTTTTCTAGCTTTGCATTGGCTCAGTGTTAAGTAACTTGTTGCACAGACACTGTTCCTCAAGTGACAGCAATGAGCAACCCTGCCATGTGCTGAGTGACACAAACCTCACTTAGGCACGTGTCAGTCAGGGAATCTACTTACAGTCCCTGAAGCTGAGTGCAACATTTGGGGCCCAGAATCATTTAAACTTGGTAACACCAGCCCAGACTTACCCCATCTCCTCTTCTTTTCGTACAAAGTACCCCAACATCACCTCTCTGAGTGGCATATTTTAGGGGTTTCTAAATGAATCCACACATCCAGAGTTGTGACTCTTTGATCCCAAATAAGCAAGTTTTTATGGGGGGGCGGCGTTGGGTCACATACAGTGATGCTCAAGGGTTACTCCTTGCTCTGGACTCAGGAATTACTCCTGATGGTGCTCAGGGCGTGGTGGGCCAAGGCTGGAATCCACCATGCCTCCCGACTGCCTCATGAACGGCTGGGCACAGGGAGAGCAAGGAACCGCTCTGCCCCATGGCTGAGAGTCTCTGGACAAGCATACCTGGGCGGATTGAGGAAATAACTGCTCCAGGGTGGGTGTCGATGATCCGGGCTGTGATGGGCTGGTCGGCTGGGTGGAGTTCTGATGAGAGGGAAGTCCAATGTGGAAAATGGCGGCACCATGGAGTGGGTGGGGGTCGTCTGGCTTGTTGTGAGGTTCTGCCGGGGTGGTGGGCCAAGGCTGGAATCCACCATGCCTCCCGACTGCCTCATGAACGGCTGGGCACAGGGAGAGCAAGGAACCGCTCTGCCCCATGGCTGAGAGTCTCTGGACCAGCATACCTGGGCGGATTGAGGAAGTAACTGCTCCAGGGTGGGTGTCGATGATCCGGGCTGTGATGGGCTGGTCGGCTGGGTGGAGTTCTGAAGAGAGGGAAGTCCAATGTGGAAAATGGCGGCGCCCATGGAGTGGGTGGGGGTCGTCGGGCTTGTTGTGAGGTTCTGCCGGGGTGGTGGGCCAAGGCTGGAATCCACCATGCCTCCCGACTGCCTCATGAACGGCTGGGCACAGGGAGAGCAAGGAACCGCTCTGCCCCATGGCTGAGAGTCTCTGGACCAGCATACTTGGGCCGGATTGAGGAAGTTACTGCTCAAGGGTCGGTGTCCCACCACCCCGGCAGAACCTCACAACAAGCCAGACGACCCCACCCACTCCATGGGCGCCGCCATTTTCCACATTGGACTTCCCTCTCTTCAGAACTCCACCCAGCCGACCAGCCCATCACAGCCCGGATCATCGACACCCACCCTGGAGCAGTTACTTCCTCAATCCGGCCCAGGTATGCTGGTCCAGAGACTCTCAGCCATGGGGCAGAGCGGTTCCTTGTCTCCCCTGTGCCCAGCCGTTCATGAGGCAGTCGGGAGGCATGGTGGATTCCAGCCTTGGCCCACCACCCCGGCAGAACCTCACAACAAGCCCGACGACCCCCCCACCCACTCCATGGGCGCCGCCATTTTCCACATTGGACTTCCCTCTCTTTAGAACTCCACCCAGCCGACCAGCCCATCACAGCCCGGCCGGCCGCTTGCGCCACGCGTTCATCAATAAAGGCTTTATTTGGAGGTGTTTATAGAGTATGCCTCCCCCAGACGGCAAGCCTAGCAAGCTGCTCGTGTTGTATTTGATATGCCAAATGCCAGTAATAATTATATTAGATCATTCTCATGACCTAATATAATGGTTTGAGGCTCTTTATGTTCCTGTACCAAGCTGATGCCCTTGGCTCTACAGCATGTGACAGGACATATTGAGATATTACTGGTGCCCGCTCTAGCAAATAGATGATTAACGGGAAGATCGTGATCGTGATCGTGGTGCTCAGGGCACCATAAGGGATGCCAGTGATAGAACCTCGGTTTGGTTGCATATAAGGCAAACACTCTACTTGCTATAGTATTGCTCCAGCCCCGAATAAGCAAGCTTTGCATTTCAATTGTTTTCTGCATTTCTAGGTTAACAATATTCAAAAAGACATATCATGTATAGATAAATTTTGTCCTAAAGTATTATAGGAACTGATGGAAGAGAAAAATATTGCAAAGATAAAATAATTGGACTGAATTTGCTAGTGTGCAGGATATTCTACTGTTATTTAATAAGATTTCAAAAATTCACCTTCTACTTTCAGCTTTTAAAACATAAAGCGCTTAGAAGGCATCATACCTGCCCAGTAAACAAGAAGGAAAAAACCCTCTAGATCAGCACCTTTCAAAGGCTGACTATAGACAGATCAGAGGGTAAACTCCCACCCAACTGGGCAGTCTGCAGAGAAGCAGATGCACAAGGAATCAAGCCTCCGTGCAGCTAATCTGGAACATAAGCTGCTCAACAGCCAACACATAGGAACACTAAGTGGATGATTTTGACCAACAGCTAGAGACTAAGAATTGGCTAGCTTGAGTCAAAACTCCCTGAGGGCCACAGCACTTCTTAGCTTTTATCTACAAGTTTTAACAGTTTCTGAAAGCCAAGAAAAATTCCCTGGTATTTCTGGCTGAGGGTAGGTGAAAAGTGATTATTTTGAAGCCAGACTAAAACAAAAGTATATTCTTCAAAAGAAAAGACTGCCAGCACTGTCTCCTACCTGAAGCCTTCTCCAATCTCATCCTGGCGTTATACCCAGCTCTCCCCTCTCTGGACTTCTGGTCCTATGTAAATAGGGTAAAAAACTAAGAAATACTGATCTTCCCTGGGACTCAGGCCAAGCAAAAGACAGATTTAATCATAATATTATAGAATACTTCCTCTAGTACTTCCACCACACATCCCATTGCCACCAGCTAACAGAGCTCTAGTATAGTAACAGTGATTCACAGATGAATGAGCTGTGAAACAAAAAATCTTTAAAAAAAATGATTAGGGAATCGCAAAGACACAGTGGAGCATAAAAACAAGAACACTGGAGAAAACCAAAGCCTATGGTCACTACAACTAGAATAAGTATTAAGTGGTTTGTGGACTATGGGCCCAAAGAGATTAAGACTGGTAAAATGCTCACTTATCTGTGGCATATAGAATAAGAGCAAGACATCAAAGGGGGTGGGGTGGGGGCATCTAAGTTACCCTGGAACTTAAACTATGGAACTGATAGGGAAGGAAAGAAAGTGAAGGGAGGAAGTAAGAGGCAGATTTAAGGTAACAGGGATGGGGGGTGGGGACACCAGACACACTAGTGGTGAAGTGTTATTTACTATATATCTGAACCATAGAGCCAATAGAACTGAAAGCATAATGTCCAAAGCACAACAACCAAACTTAAAAATGTGCCTGTCAAGGAAACAGGCCAGGGGTGGGAGGGAATAGTCCGATGACTGAGCGAACCACGTGAAGGTAGGTCTAGATACTGACAAAGTCAAAGAGGCTGTGAAATCAGTAGAAACCTGATCTGGACACAACTTTTTTTTTTTTTAATTTTTTTTATTTTTAAAATTACAAAGATATACAATTAAAAAGTTCATATTTGGGTTTTGGTCAAACAGTGTTGCAGCACCCATCCTGCCACCAGTGCCCATCTCCCACCACCAACGCCCCGGTTCCCTCCCCCTCCCCCAGCCCTGCTCCATGGCAGGTTCTTGATTTCTTTCCATTTCTCTCTCTTTCTCTTTTCCTTCCCTCCAGACTATGGATTACAGAACATACATTAAAGGGTTGTCATGTGTATCTTTTTGCCTCTATTTAATGCTCAGTTCTAGGTTGGCATTAGTACCCTCAACATTTGTCAGCACACTGTTCCATTTCTGTCTTACCTAGCCTCTGAATCCCACATGTTTGTGATAATTTCCACCTTTGACAGGACCTCCTGATATATGTTTCACTTGATCTTGGATATTGGTATCATAATATGTACCTATATATTTATGTTATGCAGATAAATGCAGTCATTCTGTATCTGTCTCTCTCCTTCTGGCTAATTTCGCTCAACATAATCTTCTCCATGTCCATCCATTTATAGGCAAATTTTATAACTTCATTTTTCCTAACAGCTGCATAGTATTCCATTGTGTAGATGTACCAAAGCTTCTTTTATCCAGTCATCGATTTTCGGGCACTCTGGTTGCTTCCAGATTCTGGCTATTGTGAATAATGCTGCTATGAACATAAAAAGTAGGGATGGTGTTTCCGCTGCGTATTTTTGGTTTCCCAGAGTAGATTCCCAGGAGTGGTATCGCTGGGTCAAATGGGAGTTCAATTTCTAGTCTTTGGAGGAATGTCCATATTGTTTTCCAGAAAGGCTGTACCAGCCGGCATTCCCACCAACAATGGATGAGTGTCCCTTTTCCCCCACACCCACGCCAGCACTTGTTGTTCTTGCTCTTTTGAATGTGTGCCAGTCTCTGTGGTGTAAAGTGGTATCTCATTGTTGTTTTGATTTGCATCTCTCTGATGATTAGTGATGATGAGCATTTTTTCATATGTTTTTGGCCATTCGAATTTCTTCCTTGCTGAAGTTCCTGTTCATTTCTTCTCCCCCATTTTTTGATGGGGTTGTTTGTTTTCTTCTTGTAAAGTTCTACCAGTGCCTGATATATCCTGGATATTAACCCCTTATCGGATGTGTATTGGGTGAATATTCTTTCCCATTCTGTGGACTGCTTTTTGTATCTTAGTCACTGTTTCTTTTGAGGTGCAGAAGCTTTTTAGTTTCATGTAGTGATCATATCCAGTACATCTGACTTTGAATGGGGGTAATGAGCAAAATTGAGTCCCATTACAGATTTATTTAACAGTATTTGAGGAGCTAGGATCCCATGAGCACTGTCACTGAAATAATTAAAAAATTTGGAGTCTTGCAGATTCAGAGAATGATTCCTTAATGAAATTTGGGGCATCTCATATAAATAAGGAAGAATAAGGAAAAACTGCTCGGCATCACGAAGAGCCTATCACAGCCTGGCTTGGCCGCAGGTTCATCAATAAATGCTGGAGATCAGAGGTGACTACAAGAGTATGCCACCGGCACGGCAGACCCTGGCAGGCTACCCGTGTCTTATTTGATGCGCCAAATACCAGTAACAATTACAGACCTCATTCCCATGACCTGATGGAATGGTTTGAGGCTCTTTATGTTCCTGGAGCAAGCAGATGCCTTTGGGCTCTACTAGCATGAGACAGGACATATGGAGATGTTACTGGTGCCCGCTTGAGCAAATCGATGATGAATGGGAAGACAGTGATACAGTGATACAGTGAAGGAAAAGCATTTCAACTTGAACTTTCCAGTACCTTAAAAACTTATCTTTACAGTAAAAAGGAAACACTTCATCTTTCAAAAGAAGAACATTTGAAATTAGTGTGAATCTCTAAGACTCATTAAATTTTTTAAAATTCAAAAACCCTATCATCAAATGGAGAGAGGAAATGAATAGACACTTCCCAGTAGAATACAGGTAGATGGCCAGCAGGCAAATGAAAAAAAAAAACTGCTCAGCATCACATATCATGAGAGAAATCCAAATTAAGACAACGAGATACATCTCACACCAATAAGAATGAGACATATTAAAAATATTAGGAACAATCTGTGTTGGCAGGGATGTGAAAAAGAAATACTCATGCACTGCTGGTGGTTTGTACAACCCCTGTGGAAAACAGTATGGAGAGTTCTCAATGAATTTAGAGTTGAACTGCTGTCTGACCAGCAATTACACTTTTGGGCATTTGCTCCCAGAGCATAAACACTCTCAAATGGAAATATGCACACCATTATTCATTGCTACACTCTATACAATAGCTAAGATATGAAGCAACCTAGGTGTCCAAGGACAGATGAATGGATTATGAAGATGTAATACATATACTCAAAGAATACTATGCAGCTATAAAGAGTGATGTAATCATGCAATTTTCTGTGACATGGTTGGAACTACGTGATATCATGATACGTTGTGAGAAGTAAGCCAGAAGAAGAAAGGCAAACAAAGGATGATCTTACTTATCAGTGGTATATAGAATATTGAATGAGGATATTATATATTGTGATAAAAGGGAGAGGTCTGGACCACCCTTGACTCCAGTGTTTAGAGAGTAGAAGGACAGAGAAGGAAAGAAATTCAAGGGGGCAAAAGACAGTGAGAAGTAATGGGTAAACAGGCATCAAGGCTTCAGTTATACCAGTGATGTGAGTGAGTGGTATAGCCATATTTCCAAAAAACGCAAATTCAACAGCACTGAAAATATGAGATCTAAACTGCAACCTGTGAAACTTTGTAATGTACTGGTCAAGCTGACCGGAGGGGTTGGGGTGGGGCTTGGGGTGGGAGGAAATATGGGAACATTGGTGAAGGGAATTTGACACTAGCATTGAATTTGTTTTTATAGCAACTAATATATATTTTCCTAGTAGCATAATAAATGAAATGAAAAAGAGATTTGGAGATGAAAAGAATCAGCACATATATTAACTAAATAACTATAAATTCGAGGTCTGAATAAAAATACTAGAGAATTAGAAGGAATGGATGTATTTTTACCAGCAATTTAACCTGAGTCTGGTTGTCAAATATTCTAGCAATCTACAGCTTTTGTCTCCAAAATACATAAAGCCAAGAGACAGTATAGCTGGTAAGAAGGTTACCTTGTACGTGGTTGGGTGTGGCTCAGAAACAAACAAAAACCAAACTATGGTTTTCACAGAGTTTTGTGGGAGGTGGGGAGTACGGTAACGTACCTGGTACTTCTATATAGGATCAGGAGGTCTTGTCAGTGGGTAGAACCACTGAAATTGTGAGAGTCAAGGTAAGGCAATACAGAAAAAGGAACATGTACTAATAATTATATAAATGATAATACCACATAACTGACCATTAAAAAGTAGGCGAAAGGATATACATGATACCCTAACTGTATGTATTGGCCACATTGTAAAAAAAAAGAGAGAACAAAAAAAAAAGAGAGATGAACTCAGGGGGGGGGTGTAGTTGGGTACTTCCCAACCCCTCCAAAAAAAGCAACAAAGCAGAAGAAATTAGCTAGTTTACCCTAATTCTTTTAGGAACGAAGAAGAACTCAAGCTCCAAACTCAGGCTGATATCACGACGGCAGACTCGGGCCTGTTCAATTTTTTCAAGGTGTTATTTTTTTTTTAAAGAGAAGTTTCAGGTTTACAACAAAATTGTAAGGAAGATAAAGAAATTGCTCATATTCTTCCTAGCTCGACAACATAGCCTCCCTATTATAAACTTCACTCCGTTACCAAGATGAATAATACGACAAATCACATCCCGAAGTTTAAATTACCTTGGATTCACCCTTGGCTGTTCATTCTAGAGTCTTGGGCAAATGTGTAGTGTCATTTACCAAACAATAGTATTATTTGAAAAGTACTTTGTGCTTTGCTTTCACTTCTCTCTACCCATTGATTTTTATTTTAACTATGTGAACACCATGATTTACAAAGTTGTTCATAATACAGTTGTTTTAGGTATTAAATATTCCAACACTAGTCCCACTACCAATATGCCCTTACTGTCACCAATGACCCTAGTTTTCCATCCCTCCCATGCCTGCTCCCTTAGCAGGCACTAATTAGTTTATTTTATATTGCTTCTAAGAACATATGTCTCAAAGTGGTGTTGCTAAAGTCATGATCTTTTACTGAGCTGTTACCCACCATTTTTTGTTGTCTTGTAGCTTTGTCTTTTCTAGAATGTCATATGGTTAGAATCATAGACTGTGTATTGCCTTTGAAGTCTGCTTTCATTCAGCTACTAATATTGACATAGATTATTTTATGCTTGTTCCTAAGTTGATAGTTCAATTCTTTTCAGTGCTGAATAATATTCCATTGTCTGTGGATACTGCAGTCTATTTAGATATTCATCAACCAAACCAGCTCATACCTCCATAAATAGCCTTTTGACATATTCTCATTAAACCCTTTGAATGTGTCATTTGTTTCCTAAGTTTTACTGGCATGTCTTAAATCATCAAAATGTCTCTAAATCTAAACCTGTCTCCAAATCTGTCTCCAAATATAACAGCCTCTAAATCTAATCCGTTTCTAAATCTGAATCGGTCTTTGGATTTCTAAGTTTATTCCCCAGATCACCAAAATGTCTCTAGATCTAAATCTGTCTTTAAACCTAAATAAATCTGTCCCTACATCTAAATATAAATTGGTTTCCAAATCTAAACATAACTTTTAATTCCATACTGCTTTTACTTTTATAAATATGAACTATTGGGAGCTGGGGATTACGGATCTAGGGTTTGATTTGGAATCATTGACCAGTAAAACTTAAATGCCACTGAAAAATTGGGCAAAGATTATATTACAAAATCAGTTTGCCAAGGAGTAGGGGAAGGTAGGGATGAAGAGGTGGAAGAGACAGCACCGACACAGTGGTAGAGGGTCCTAAAACACTGTGGTGATTTACGTCTGTATGAAATTGATGAGTTGCATGAAACAGCATGAACACTAACACTATTATAACCAAGTTACCTTAACCCACAATTAAAGATTTTAAAACTTGGACAAAGAATCTAAGCAGGTTCCTAAAATATCTCTGAAAGAACAAGAATAGAATTTTTTAACTGTAACATGATACTACAACACGCATTTAGCAATGGCATAGTTCTAGAAACTCTAGTTTGAAGAAACTTCTCATTCATTGTACCACAAACCATGACAATGGTCTGTTGCTCTAGGTTTCCACTGTCGAAGGCCACTGTCCTGAGGGGTGTCTGTGTCCCTGAGGCAGACTAGAAAATTTACCATCATTCCAGGTCACTCTATGGATGTTCCAAAGATGACATGGCATTTTCTTTTGTTCCTTGCTGGGAAACAGAAAATATGATCCAGATGTCTTTGGGGACTGCCCTGACCCTGGGAGGGAACCCCCAAGTTCAGAACCCGGAATGTCCAGCAGCCTCCCTGCGACCTGGGCAAATATCTGACAAACATCTATTGGATCTTTTGTTTTCATTCCAGAATACATGCTGGTCAAGATTTAGCATCTTGCACAAACTTGACACAAACCTTTTCTCCATTCCTGTTTCTGTAGGAAACACAAACACATCAACCATATTATGGTTTATAGATTTAATGAATTCTGGCATCACAGAAAGGATTATACTGAAAAATATAAAAATATTCTCCAGTTTCCCACTATCCTTTTTTTTTTGTTTGTTTTTGCTCACACCTGACAATGCTCAGGCGTTACTCCTGGTTTGATGTTCAGGAATTAACCTGGAGTGCTCAGGGGGGCCATCTGGGATGCTGGAGATTGAACCCGGGTCAACCCCGTGGAAGGCAAATGTCCTACCACGGTACTGTCACTCTGGCTCCCATCCTTTCCATTATTATATGTCCTCAACTCCCCTCTACCTTATATCCCACACCCTCATGATGTTTCCCTTCTCTGAATCTCTCTTCCCTCTTCATGTCATCCCTTACCTAAATGTGCTTCAAAGCATACAGTTTTTTTTTTTGGGCACAGTACCTACAGATAATAGCTGCAACTGCTCTCCCCATGCTCGACTGATCATGAGGCATCCAGGGAGGTGGGCAGGTTCTAACCCTGACCTGCCACCCCAATAGAGCCTTAGAAGAAGCCAGAGGAACTCCCACACCATGATGGAAGCCATTTTCAATGTCTGTATTCCACAGCTCGTCAGAGCTCCACCCAAGAGAGAAGCCAACCTCAACCTCCAAGCCTAGCTCATCAGAACCCCACCCTAGAGAGAAGCCTATTTCACAGACACAGATGGAGCTGCTACTGACCTCCCCCATTGCGTGAGGCCACTTTGCAGCTGTGCAGCAATCAGTAAACGCAAAAAACTAAGAGCGCCTCTGTGGCAGAGCCTGGCAAGCTACCCGTGTTGTATTTGGTATGCCAAAAATAGTAATGATAATAGACCTCATTTCCATGATCTGAAGGAATGGTTTGAGGCTCTTCATGTTCCTAGAGTGAGCAGAGGCCCTAGGGCTATGCTAGCACATGACAGGGATAAATGGAGATGTTACTGGTGCCAACTAGAGCAAATCTATGAATAACTGGAAGACAAGTGATACAAGTGATCCCTACAGATAATATCTGCAATCCCTATTGTCACCTCCACTGAAAAACCTTCCTGCAGATGTACTGGTTAGAATTATAGACTGAGATCTGCAGCTGAAGATTGAAATGAACAATTATCTCATCAATGACTAAGATGAAAATGTTACTAATGCAGTTCTTCCAGAAGACACAGGAGAAAAATAAATGAAGAGTGTGGTTTTTATGTAGAGTTCTATGGAGGGTAGGTTCATCTTACTCCTTAAGTATTAGGTGTGACATGTGTGTGGGAGAAAAACCCTCCTAATGTCAGCTCCAGGGCACTTCTGGTTTTGGAGCAAAAAGGGCTTGACTTGAGGGCATTTCTTTGAAGAGGAGTCGGGGGCACTGTAAACCTAGAGGAGAGCACCAAGGCAGTTATAGTTTCTTCTCTCAAGTATGGCAGTGGTCTTGGGCCTTAGCCATAGTCCAGTGGGTAGGGCATTTGCCTTGAGCCAGGCCAACCAGCATTTGATTCCCAGTACCCCATATGGTTTCCTGAGTACCACCAGGAGTGATTCTTGACTGTAGAGCCAGAAGTCACCCCTGAGCAATGCTGACTGTGTCCCTCTAATGACTCATAATACAATAGAAGTGACACTCACGATTCCAAGGCCAGGTGGACACGTATTGTACCACTTAGGCAGGACATGTGGACACTTGTACTACCTAGGCTGGTCTTACACTTAGGTCTCAAATGCCACATAACAAGGAATCATTTGGAGATGACTAACTGCCTGCCCAATGTAGGTTTAAGCTAAGTTCAGAACCATAAATAACCAGAGAGATACAGTAAGGTAGAATCTGAAAGGTTCTGTCCCTCTGCTTTGCAGCAGATTCCAGACATGGTGGGCAGAAGTCATTTTGCCCAGGTCAGACCTGGTCCAAATTCCTGATGTGCAGATGCTATGAGCATAACAAATGACTGTTTTCTGCCACTTATTTGTGGGGCAATTTGTTATAGAACATGTATAAATAATTGAAGTTTTCTGTAGTGAGTTTATAAAGGAAAGTGATAGAGTACTGGAATGTATGATAGTCCTAATGTTGTTTTTGACCAAGGGATCATGAATACAGTTTTCCCCCTTGTGACTGGATATATTAATTGGAGTGCCTCTTAGTAGAAATACGCTGATGGTACAGTCATTTTAAAAAAATAGAATCTGTGAGACACACAGCTACAATGTTGTTTATGATTAGGTTTCAGTCATACAATGATCCAACACCTGTTCCATCATCAGTTTCCCTCCCACCACAATATCCAGTTCGTCTCTATGGCAGACACTCTCTCTCTCTCTCTCTCTATCTCTTTCCCTTCCTCCCTCTCTCTCTCCCTTCTTTCTTCTTCTTGGAACAGTCCCACTCTTATGATCTCTCTTCCTTTCGGCATTATGGTTTGCAATACAGGCACTGTGTCAGATTACAGTGCCAAACATTTTAGGTTTAACATTGGGTTATCCTTTTCTCCTCCAGCAGGGAGCCTAGATTAATTGAGTTACACCCACTATAGTACTCCTGGGGCAAACCCAATTCCATTTTGGGCACTTCTGCTCCTCTGTGTTTATCTTTAACTTCTCTTTTGTGTTCTTCGTGTCCCCTGGAAAAGCCACCCTTTACCATGAGTTCAGAGAGATAATTTAAGCTTAATCTAGGGTATAAATAAAAACCTATATCTCTTACTGTGTTTATAGAAAATGGCTAGAAATATTACTAAGAAGTAAATTTAATATGTCTGTTTAAATGGATTATCAGCAAAAGAAAGAGAAAAGCAGTATTTCACTTATATATACAAAATCCAGAGCCATCAGAATGTTTGACTTTACAAGTTACCATGCCTGATTTGGAGATTCTTGTGATTGTCAGATGGGGAAGAAGCAGAATAAAGGAGAGATTAAAGATAAACACAGAGGATTGGGAGTGCCCCAGTGGAACTGGCCGTTGCCCTCAGGAGCACTGCAATGGTTGTAACTCAACCTAATCTCCTTCAGGAGGAGAAAGGACAACTCAACCTAAACCTAAGGTGCCTTGGAACTATAATCCAACAGTACTGAAAGTTTACTGGAAAATAGAAATGTGGACCAAGTGTTGGGAGGGTTGGAGGACCAAGAGTTTGTCCATGGTTGGTAGCTTGTCACAAGTGGAGATGGGGGAAGGGCCGTTAGGACAGAGAAGTTAGGACAATGATATCTGAAAGGAGTTAAAGTCACAATGTCAAGTTCTAGCTTGATTATAAGGCTGAACTGATGATTGTACTCATCGGGTTGTTTATTGAGGATACAATAAGAAAAGTAGATAAGAGTATCTAAAACACAGAAACTGTGCACAGACATAGGGATTGATGACCTCTGTCGACTGTGTGCCTGCTTAATAGAGTCCAGTATTATTTCACACACTTGTTCACATAACAGTTCTTACTGCTTACACAAGAGAGGCTCAGACTTTTACTATGTTAGAAGACCTTTTCCTACTCTATAAAGGATCCCAGAGGACACTTGTATGAACTTTATTTTCTAATACTAAATAGTGTGTGTCGCTAGTATTTTAAAAGTATTTACAACTCTCCTCTAGGAGTCAATGCAAACAAATAATGAGGCATTCTCCATTGTAGAAACCATCTTGACTGTTGGAAGCATTGTCAAAACCATATTTGGTAAACCAGGAATGAAATATATCCTTATTAAGTTATTCAACAATTTTGAAGTTTGCATTTGGAACCATTCGTAGTTCTTTTTTAAGCTATTAATTTCACACAAGGCAAGGACATGTCTAGACAAATGTTCCTTAAGGGAAGTATTTTAAAGACTTTTCTGAAATGGCTATATACTTTTGTGCCCGAAATTTTACTTTGAACTCACTATGATATTTGCTTTCTTGAAAGCAAGCTAATGTTCTGTGAATTAACCAGACTTCAGAGAGTTTGGATTTTTATAGTGACAAATTTTCAGGGGGTGTGAAAAAAAACCTAGTTTTGTTAACAGAAACACTTTGACTGAAACAGTTTTATGAAGACCTTTTTTATTTAATGGAATTTATGGACCTAAGGACATAAAAATAATGGGGAGAACAAATTCTGGTCTTATGAAGATCCCCAAATGAATATATTAAAAAAATCAAAACAAGAACATTTTTGATTTGTAGTGGCAGATCACTTGGTTATTGGAAAAATGACCTGCCAAAAACCACAGAATTTTAAAATCTTATTACGTTGCCGATTTTCTCAATTAGCTGTTCTTGGCCATATCAATATGATTCAAATAAATTGTTTATGGCACAAACTAATTCAGATAATTTTAATATTATTTGAAGTTGATATAGAAGTGATTTTTTAAATATGTGAGGGTCTTTCAGAGCAAAGCACTGCAGACAGTCAGATTCAAGACTATCTTACAATTCTGTCTTCTAAAGCACTATCACTAGAGAAGAAAAATTTACTCCCATGAGAGTATTACCGTAAGTCATGTCCACATGTAAACTCATGTCATGGTCTGAAACAAAAACTCTGAATCCTCTGAATGAGGCGAATGAGAGACACACTGAGGATTTTCTGAGCCATCAAGAGCTTTGACTCCCCTCTAACTCTAGTAACCCCTTCATTGCTGTAACAAATAATTTCTGCACACTGCGTCTTTGCCAAGCACATTTCTAAGACACTGGAATACAGCAATGAGCAAAACAGATCAAGATCCCTGTCTTTAGGCACACATACTCTAGGAGAGGCAGGTAAATGATAAGGAGACAGAAATAAATACATAGATACAGTGGTGGCAAGACTCTGATGAACATGGAAGAAAAGTGAATGATTATTTCACAAAAAGTGATTTATAAAGGTCTAATTCATAAGGCAGCATCTGAGCTGAGACCTGCAGGTGAGGACTAAATAAGCCAGCTAGACACTAGATACTCTCAAGGAAAGAGAGCACCATATGCTGAACCACTGGGCAAAGGGTCAGCTTGATCACTGCAAGGAATGGCAGAGACCAGCGTCACTGGGGCAGAGGCAGAGGGAGGAGAGTAATAGTGGAATCACAGAAGTTGTGAACTCGATCTCCTAGTCAAGTTCACATAGTCAGTTCAGAATTAAAGGAGTCTTTGGAAAGAAAGATAATAAGGTATCAGGAATAGAATCCACATAATGCCTCCAGTACAAAGAGTTGGAAAGAGAAAGAGGTTGTTTAGAAAATTAAAAAAAAAGGGGGCCCTAAGAGAGCAGTCTTAAGAAGTCTGGCAAAGAGACATTAATAAAATAGAGGTTAACAGGAAGGATTATTCCATGATTTATATTTTTCATGAAAACAAGAAATGAGTAAAAGCCCTTGGATTGCTATGAGAAACTTTTGAGAACAAGACTTCCCTGAGTGGCGAGTGCAGTGACCAACTGCAAAGCAAGATTAAATGGAGAACTGGGGATAGGACCGAAATGGTAGATCACAGGCCACTGTATGTGAGGGCCTGAAGCCATCTTGGGGGCCTGAAACCTTTTTCTTTGGGCCTGCAGCCACTCTGCTCAATCCAGCACACTGCTTGTGTTCCTGCACCAATGGGCAATGCCTCATGTGGCCCTAACTCTCTCCGTTTCAGAGTACAGACCCTAGAAACATTTTTTTAAAGGAAGATCGAGTGTGAAGAAAAACATGCAGATCGTTTACTACTTTATTTGGGTTTTTTTCTCCTTATTTGTTTTCTTTTTCTTTTTTGAATAAACAGTCACAAATGAAGAAGAGAGGGATTGGACACAGAGTCCAATGGGCATGGCACTTGTCTTGGATATGGTTCAGTATTCAGCATCAAATATTGTCCTCTGAACCTCACCAGGAGCTCTCTGAGCGCAGAACCAGGAGTAAGCCCTGACCATTTGTTGGGGTGCTCTGGGCTTACAAAACAAAAGAAAAGCAAATGTAAAAGAGAAATAGGGTAATACTTTGAAAGCACAGTCAATTTTTGAAAACACAGCTTTTGCCTCTCCCTCTTTGTGACCGAATGGCCAGTAAAATAGCACAGACACAAAACCAACTCAATGCTCACACTGCTTTGGCTAGGAAATAGATAGTAGCCTACAGTGAGTTCTGTCAAAGACATGCAAGTGAAGCACAAATTCTTCATTAGTTGGCTCTAAATTAAAAAAATTTCCCCCTACCCTTTCATGGTTATTTATCCAGGCCCTGACCTGAAGAATGGCTTGAGGCTCTTCCTGTCCCTGGAGCAAGCAGATGCCTTTGGGCTACACTTGCTTGTGACAGGATGCATTGAGATGTTACTGGTGCCCGCTCGAGCAAATCGATGAACAACCGGAAGACAGTGATACAGTGATACAGTGATTCCTTCACTACTCTCCCGTGCTAATTTTACAGGATGATTCTGTTATTCTAGTGATAGTAGTACTTCCATCAGGAATATCAAACCATCAATGGGTAATTCTTGTGGTAATTGTACTAAGTGAAATGTCAGATAAGATAGACAAATACTGTATTATTTCCCTCATGTCTATAACGTAAGAAACAAATGAACAAAAATATTTTTTTAAAAACCCTCTTAGATACAAAGAATAGTTTGTGGTTATCTGAGAGGAGGGGACGGGGCAGGTGAAATAGACAGAATGTCAATTCTATAATGGTGGTGGAAATCAGAGCTCTTGGTGATCACACTGAAGTATATAGAGTTGTTGTCAATTTATAGCTGGAAACACATCAAGTTGCCACAACAAAAAAAATTGAACAAAAACAGGTTTGTACTAGTGCATTTTAGCAAAAGGGATTAACAGCATTTTTTTAGATTGACAGCATTTTTTAGATTTTATTTTATAGTGATTATAAAAGGACTTCCTAGGTCTCTTGAAAAAGTTTTGTAATTGCTTAAATATTTGGCACATGTATACTAAATTAACTAGCAAGCACTCTAATTTTGTGCTTTGTTTAATTCCTAGGGCAGTGTTGACATTTAATAAATGTTATATATTAATTTTAATACTTTCCATGTTCCTTCATTAAGTTTTTATAGTTTAATTAGATGATTACACTGGAAGCAAACCAGATGACTGGATGATTATAAAATATCTCACCCCAAAAGTCTAAAATCAACAAGTTAGGATTCAATGCATGCTCTTTAGAATTGACTAAAGAAAGCACATTTATAGCTTTCATATAAGGTCTAACTGATTTTCTCTTTTGAAATGAAGGAACAGAAAAAGTATCCAGTGATTATTTTTGACTGGTTGGTTTCTCAAATGTGCTAGTAGGATTTCCTTAGATCAAACACATTTTGCTTTCGCCGAGTAAGAAACTAAGCATGTAACCCCCCCATCAGAAAGAAGAAACTTTGTGGTAGGAATCAGGGTCTGGCGCACTAGTTGTAGTGCTCTCTCAGGCACTGCCCAGAATAACCTAGATCACAGCAGAGAAAAAGAGAAGATTAAAGCCGAATAGATCATTCCTCTAGTCATGTTCTTGTTAGACAACGTTAGGGAAAATCTAGCATTTCTAAGTGAATAGGGCTGGAGAGGAGAGGGATTGCTGTAATTTTAAAAAGTGTTTAGAAAAAGGGAAGAACTACCATTTCTAAACCAACTAAATCAATGCTCCATGGGAAGGAAATTATTTACAAAAATAAAATAAATATAATACACACTATAAATGTTTTATATTTAGATAAAATAAGCACATTATCATATATTAAAATATATCACTTGTATCTTGTATCACTTGTCTTCCCTTTGTTCATCGATTTGCTCGAGTGGGCACCAGTAACATCTCTATACATCCTATTGCTTGCTAGTGTAGCCCAATGGCATCTGCTCACACCAGGAACATGTAGAGCCTCAAACCATAACCTCAGGTCATGGGAATGAGATCTATAACTGTTACTGGTTTGTGGCATAGTAAATATAATACAGATAGCTTGCCAGGCTCTGCCATGTGGGTGGTATACTCTCCATAGTAGGCTCTCAGGCCATGCATTTACTGATGATCTGCACACAACAGGGAGACATCAGATTATCTTTTGGGTGTAGCTCTGATGAGCTGTGGAGTCGGATGTTGAAAATGGTGGCCCTCATGGTGTTGGGGTTCCTCTAGCTTCCTGCAAAGCCATTAAAATATACGATAAAAATTAAATACATTAAAATATATTGAAGAAGAATACAACAAAATCTGGAGGGAGAACAAAGATTGATTCTAAAGCATCAACCATTAAAATGTTATTGCTGGGTCAAAAGGCAATACAGGGACTGCAGCCAACATACCTTTGATTTAGCACCACAGAACCTCTAAGCATCTTGGGGTGTCAGCCTAGAGACACCAGAGAACTTGGGGAAAGAGAGGGTCTGGCTTTGGAGTATACCAGTATCAGTGGGGTTTTCGGGTGGCCCCAAGACAACAAAGGGCTGGAGCAGCCCCACCTCCTAGCACCCTAACACTAAACTGATGGTCCTTGGAACCCTTGAGCATCCCTGACGAGATTGCCCTTCAAATAATGTAAAATAAAAATGCTATCTCAAGTTATTTTTCAACATTTTTAGAGAAAATTTATCTACTAACTTTCATCTGCTTTGAGACCCATTAGTTTGACATCAATTATTCTCTTCTCATAAACTATGGTTTTCAGAAGATATATTAATTATCAAGAAGAGGATGTTCTTAAATTCACTTGGCTAGAATGAGTCTCTATAATGTAGGTGTTTCTCCATCACAA
Organism: Cryptotis parvus; assembly: GCA_021461705.1. Classification (NCBI taxonomy): domain Eukaryota; kingdom Metazoa; phylum Chordata; class Mammalia; order Eulipotyphla; family Soricidae; genus Cryptotis; species Cryptotis parvus. Next base: position 43,907 of record JAJIBD010009755.1, read on the forward strand.
AAGAATGTAGCAAAGACTTTAATTGTGGGGGGGCAATCTTTATGAGAAGTGTATTGTGTTCAGGGGCTGAAGCAATAGTACAGCTATTGCTATTGCTACAGTAGGGCAATTTGTATTGCATGCGACTGACCTGGGTTCCACCCCGGTATCCCATATGGTCCCTCAAGCACTGCCAGGAGTAATTCCTGAGTGCAGAGCCAGGAGTAACCCCTGAGCATTGCTGAGTGTGACCCAAAAAGGTGTTGTGTTTATATTGCAAATGGATATACACACATGTTAAAACCCAAGATCTCCTCTCTAGATGGTAAAACTAGTTTAGCAAATTTCTAATCCAATGGATTAGATAATACAGATGGGAAGAACAATAGTCAGCTCCTCTATAGTAAAAGAACATATTTCCTTAGGCACCTAAGGAGGCACCTTTATAGACATAGCAATACTTTTTTTCCATCTGTGTATTAAATAGATTTGCATAGCTTTTATTTTTGTGGCTGTCTTGTGGTATTTATAAAGATAAAGATGATAATTTTTTTTAGAATTGATATCCTTCCCATAGGAGGAGAAGATAATCATGCCTATTTTTAGCCTGCAACGATCTAAATATTTATTCTCCATGTTATATATTACTATTAACTTATTGAAGTAAGGCAATAACCGTGAATACTCTTGTCATTTCCACACTTTAAAAAATATTTTCTGTCTTCAAGAACCATTTGTAGAGTAAGTTCAACCTTTAGTTCATATTTTCCTTTTAGCTAATTTAAATATCTCATGGATTCAGTTCTGTCTGTGGTGGCTTTTATAATAAATGTAGTCTGGGACAATGTGGTTACAAGTATAACCAATTAATAGCTGAAAGGACTACATTCTTTTAATGAACTAGTTTCCATCTCAAATTCTTGTTAAAAGTAGTTGATGAAGCAAAAAAACAGTCAGGGCAGCAATTTCAGTAGACAACAAGGATTGGGTGCCATGAGGTCAGCAAATCTCTCTTTCTCAAAGTTGTCGGTAAGCACTTGAGGATAACAAATGTTCTTCTGATCAATCACCTCCCAGAGACTCGTCCACATTTTTAGGTTCCCAATTCCAGACATTCTTTTTTCCTGCTTCTTCTGAAGTTGATTCTGGTACCAAACCAAAGAAGATTGTGGGTTCAAACTAGTAGGAAGTAATTAGGGGTTGATGGAGTGTACCGTCTGCTGGCACTATGGAAGATGAGGGCCTTGGAGCTGAGGTCTTAGACTCAAAGTTCAGTATGGCAGACCACCCACAAGACCAGCCTTCTGACAGCTCTCAGGAAAATGCCTACTGAAGAAGGCTGATGAGCCAAAGAATAAACTAAACCAAGAACCATTTCCTTTAATAGAAAACGTTTTCTCTTTCTTCACACACACGCACACACACACAGAGGTGAACTTATATGCATTCATATATAAGCACTTATTTCCGTATGGTTATATAAATGATAATTTGGTCAATATCTCATCTTTAATTGCCTCCCAAATTCACCAGACTAATTCAGTGCAGCCTTTTTATGTTTTTTACATAAATTAGGTTGCATGCTACTATCATAGAGGTCACATGCTAAAATAAATTTGCAAGAATAAGGAAGAAAATATTTTATCTGCTTAAAAAACTTGGTGTTTAGCATGTCTCCATGGACATAGTATTTCTCATGCATTGATAAAATAATATAAGCGTAATCCAAAGTGAAATTGGGAGAAGAAATGGGCAACATTAAGAAGATATACCAATGAATTATAGGTATATGAAAAACGGTCTGCATAATTTACCATTAGGGAAAAGCCAAAGGGGTGAGATATCACCTCACACCAGTGAGACTGACACATATTCAAAAGAACAACAACAATAAAAACTGTTGGTATGAATGTAGGGAAAAAGGAGCCTTCATCCCCTAGTGGGGATGTCTACTGGTTGAACACATTTGGTAGAATATATAGACACTTCTCAAACCACTTCCATATGACCCAGCGATTCAACTTTTGTGCATCTATCCAAGGACCCCAAATTTCTATTCGGAGATGAATTCTGCATCTCTATGTTCTTGCAACACTATTCACAATAGCCAAAATCTGGAAACAACCCAAGTGTCCAAGAGCAGTTAAATTGATAAAGAAACTATGGTATATAGACACAAAGGAATACTACTCAAATGTAAGAAAGAACGAAGCCACACAATTGCTGCTATATGGGTGGAACTGGCTAGAATCATGCTGAGTGAAGTTAGCCAGAAGGAGAAGGACAGGTAAACAATGGTCTTTCTCACATGTGAATATGAAGAAGCACAGAAAAGTGTAACAAATGACTAAGGCAGCAGGACCTGGGATTTGGCCCACAGAACCAAGACGGGGCAGTGGGAGGGGAAAGGCAATTTGAATGGATAGATAATGAGACAGTAGTGGAGCGAAGGAGAGACTCTGGTGTAGGGTGTGGTGTTGGAATGTGGAATGCATGAAGCTCTGCCATTAGCAGTATTGGTGACAAACAACAGCAAATCAACCAATTACCTAAAGGGAAGTACAAAGGTTCAAAGGTGGGTTATCTATTTGGCTTTGTCTTTGTATTTAAGAATTTATAGTTGTAGCTTTGTATTTAACAAAACAGCAAATATAATTTAACCTTGACTCATTGGAAGACATTAAAAATACAATCTCATTAAATTGTGTTCTTTATGTATATAGTACTAATATGATATTTTTAATAGTTGATAATTTTACAATAACAGTTCCCATATATTTAACATACCAATGTATTTTAGGCATTTTATTATTTAGTGTTCAAATATTTTTGAATGAATGAAGTGCTAAAACTGGAATACAATAAAGGAGACAGTTGATTTCCAAACTCTAACTCTTTTCTTCATGAAAAACTAATTTTCTAAATGAGTAGTTTCAAATTTGGCTGCTCACTGAAATTACCTAGGAGCTAGGACCAGGCACCATAGCCTAAAATTCTGAATAAATAGCCTAGGCCACAGTTAAAACATCCATTTTTTAAAACTCCTCACATTAGTTTAATCTGCTACACTAGAACTTTAACAATTTTAACAAGAAGTGCCATTTTAGTGCAATGTTTTGAGGATGTATTTATACACTCTGTAAATAAAACACCTTTACACATCAGGGTTTCATAAACGCAGAAAGCAGGTGGTGGAATTTGAAGATTTTTTTTTTAATGTTAAGAAAGCCACATCTCAACCACAGGCAGTTACAGACATATTCAGGTGAACAGTACCAGTGCCAATTGACCATATAATTACTTTATATGGCTTCCTCTATCAAAATATATGGGCTAATAAGTTTGAACAGTTATGCAGAATATGTGCCTATTAGCAAAAAGGATGGCTTTCTGCTATTTGTTTTAAGAAATTGCCAAATGTCTTCAGATGGCTATTTGTCAAATTTGAAAAGGTTTCGTCACAACTCAGGAACCTACCATCTATACATGAATCTGACCTATAAGTTCCCTGCAGACCTACCCACAGTTACTCCCTTTTATCCACTGCAGCACATTTGGATCAAATGTGTAATAACTTCATACTAGTAAATTTATTGTCCAACCTACAAAAAAGCCACATGAAAGGAGGGAAAATCTGAGATCTATAATGTGGTCACTGTTCACTCAGCCAAAACTAACTCTTTGATATCTTTATGTTCTTAACATCTGCATTTTGCTTAGTCTCCAGTGTAGTGGGAGAGGCAATAGAGGAGACAGATGAGAAAAAATGGAGGAAAAACAGTCCTCCAAAAACAGTATCATAAATTATTATAATGTATCTTCATTAATCATGCTCAGTTACGGTTTCAATTATTTATTTTTCAGTGGAGGTTTCAGGGTGAGTGAGTGAGACTTTCTTTCAAGCTGCTTTATGATTCTTTAAAAATCTGGGATGGAAAATTCTCAGGCTTTAGCACTGATTCTAATTGAAGACTTATTTCTCCTCCAGCCAGCAAGAGAAAGCTAAAAGGCCTCCCATCTTGGAATTTACAAATTCCCTTTAAGATGCATAAAGAACTGGGATTAGTTCATTGTCTTTTCTCCACAGATTAACATGGTTCTTTTTGGTTTCTCACATTTTAGAAATTATATTGATTCTGGGCCAGAGTAGTACAGGGGTAGGGTATTTGCCTTGCATGCGACTGACTGGGGTTTGATCCCCAATACCCCATCTGAACTCCTGAGGCCACCAGGAGTGATCTCTGAGTGCAGAGCTAAGAGCAAGCTTGAGCACTGCCAGGTGAGGCCTAAAACCAACGAAAGAAAAGAAAAATAATTATATTATTCCAAGGTCATACAAGTGGAATCAAGAAATCTGCTATAGAATTATACTTTCATCTTAGAAATGCTGTCTACCAGATACTGATGCTATATACCAGAGTCCGTATGCAACAGAGTACAGCGATTTATTCCTGAATCAGGTTAACCCACACTTTAGTTTCCATGCATTGCACCAGACTTCAACTTCTAGTCACAACATGACTTGAATAGTTTGGAAATGAGTGTTTCCCCATGCCAGCTGAGGGTGGCCTTTTCTGGGAGCCCACAGCAGATGGAATGTCTGAGATCCTAAAGGTTTTAAGACAGTCCACACTTCCTAAAGATGTGCCAAATTCACCAAACTTTTCATAAGTCTGACCCAGCTTGTAGACCATGCACAAGACCAATCACCAAGCCAAACTCATCTGGTTAAAGTATATAATTTCATTTGTAAAACTGGCTGCCTCCTGCAGTAGGATGAACGGAAGTGGGCTCCGGCACACAGTGTGTGAGACCAGAAACACTGGTCAGCAGGGGGAAGAACTAGAACCAGGGCTGGAGCTCCCGGTAATAGCTGGGAGGGTGTTCTGGTCGTAGCCAGTGCAGCTAATAAGTATTTTCACAAAACTTTCTATTTTCTTAGTGTTTAAGTAAGCTGACAAATTATAACAAATGCCACTAGCACCTCAAATGCTTTATTACTTAAAAAATAAGTTTTGTTTTAAGTGGCTGACATTAAAAAGGAGAATATATGGCCGTATGTCTGAAGACATGATGGTGCACATAAAGTGTGTGTGTCCCCCTTCAATCGACGGGTGGATACATATAACTAGAACTTAAGGATGGATGATAGGTCCAAAGTTGAAACAGTGACACCACAGGGCTCCGTTTCATTACATCTGGTGACCACATGTCCCTTTATACTTTGAGATACAGACGTAACCACTCTTTGCTAGCTCTGTTCAGTGATTGTAGTCAGTATTTCTAAAATATTTGTTCTTCAAGGAAATAACCACAAAATGAAATAAGAATTTCTTTACCTTGAGAGCTATTCTCAGTCAGATGAATTTCTCTCCTCCATTTCTTTATCATCATTAGTTACTGGCTTGATGAAGGGAAGATGGTTGAATCAGAAAGCTAAAAAGAAAAAGGAATAATTAAAAAATAACATAAAGGTCCATCATCCAGGTCTTAGAAAATTAGAGATTGATAGAAAATAACATTATAATAAATGCTCAGCGTGAATAATCAAAAATAACCTCCAACTTGGCTAAAACTAAAGCATTTACATATCAATTCAGAAAGTTAATCAGTTATCAAATTTTATGTTAGAAAAAAAATAAAGGCAAAAACTGCCCTGACTTGCTCTTCAAGCCTGTGTTCTCTCTTGAACGTACATACCAGTTGCTAGTTTCTGTCTCTTTGCTTGCTTATTTTCATTCTAGAGAAGCTTGCCCAGTTTTCCCAGCAACCCTGCTGAAGAGACTTTTCTTGCTCCATTTTGTACTTTTTGCTCCTTTATCAAAGATTAATTGTTCATGTATTTGAGGCTCGGTGTCAGGATACTCAACTCTATTCCATAGGTCCACAGGTCTGTTTTTATTCCAATACCATGCTGTTTTTATTACTGCTGCTTTGTAGTACAGTTTGAGGTTGGGAAAGGTGATGCCTCCCATCTTCTTTTCCCCAAGGATTGCTTTAGCTATCCGTGGGGGTTTATTATTCCATACAAATTTCAGAAGTGTTGGTCAATTTCTTTGAAGAACGTCATGAGTATATTCTTATAGGGATGGCATTGAATCTGTAGAAGCTCTAGGGAGTATTACCATTTTGGCAATGTTAATTCTCCCGATCCATGTGCAGGGAATGTGTTTCCACTTCCCTGTGTCCTCTTTTATTTCTTGAAGTAATCTATTGTAGTTCTCTTTGTAGAGGTCCTTTATGTTCTTCATCAAACTGATTCCTAGGTATTTAATTTTCTGTGGCACAATTGTAAATGGGATCATTTTCTTAATATCCCTTTCTTCTCTTTCGTTATTTGTATATAGGAAAGCCACCGACTTTTGGGTATTGATTTTGTACCCTGCCACTCTACTATAAGCGTCTATTGTTTTTAGGAGTTTTTTGGTAGATAGTTTAGGGTTCTCTAGGTATAATATAATGTCATCTGCGAATAATAGCTGAATGGTCTGACAAAGAAAAAAACTAGGCCCCGTGGGATGAACCCAGAGCTGCAGCAGAGCCTGACAAGCTACCTGTGGTGTATTTGATATGCCAAAAACAGTAACAATAATGGACTTCATTCCCAACAAAGAGTGATGTTACTGGTGCCCGCTCGAGAAAAATCGATGAACAACAAGAAGACAAGTGACAAGCTATTCATTCATTCATTCATTCATTCATTCATTCATTCATTCATATATTTATTTATCTATCTATTCATTCATTCATTCGTTTATTTATTTATTTATTTGTCTTTTTGGGTCACACTCGGTAATGCTCAGGGGTTACTCAGGAATTACTCCTGGCTGTGCTCAGGGGCCATATGGGATGCCAGGGATTGAACTCAGGTCAGTCGGGTGCAAGGCACATGTCCTACCCGCTGGACTGTAACTCTGGCCCCTATGCAACACTTTTAGTAATGTTGAGCAGAAATATCTCAGTTGGGGTTCGGAAAAAAAGTAGGCTATTTCTGATAACAGGGGCATGTGGGAAAGGGGCTTTTTCTGATAAAGGAGCCATTCAAATGGCCCCTTTAACAAACGCTAAGCTGCTAGAAGATTCTATGGAAGCATGCTTCCACCTACTTTAGAATTTAAGGGACAGAACGAGCTATTAAATATTTGGTGTAATTCTATCAAAACTTAAATGTATGTTTTTCTTCTTTTGTAGGAGTCAAAATAAGAATTATATTTCGAACTCCTACATTAGGTCTTTGCTTTATTTCACTTAATGTTGTGTATGGTGTGCGGTGGGGACCTGCTTTGTTCATTTGCATGTGAATAGTCCCTTGTCACAGCAGAATTTGTGGAAAGTGTTCTCTGTTCCCACATTTTATCTTTTGATGTCTGTTTAAAAGTATGTTTAGCATAGTAAATTTTTCTGGCATGCTAGATAATTTTTTGTGACTTAAGAAAAAATACTTTTCATTTAAACATCTGATATTATCCTTAGCCTATGTGAGACTACCTCATACAGAGTGAAAATTGTTAGCACTTTCTCCACTTATTACAAACTGGAAGTGGTCTTTATCTCTATGTGTATAGACAACAGCTTTATTACTGCCACATAGGAAAGATTCACTAACCCATGCCTGGCTAAGTATGTCTATATATAGGAATCCAGAGTCAGGCTATTTAGTGGGAATATACCAAAATTTCTATGTAAATCTATACAATATAGACCATAAGCTGGGGTGGGGGGTTGTACAAAGATACTTGGAGATATCTAGAAAAAGTATTGTACCACACAAGCAGCTTTGTAATGCCCAATTCTGGTATGTATTCATCATTCAAAATTAACAGTGTCCATTGCCAAAACCCACATTGTTTTCTGTGCTGATTTATAATGCGGTTGGGGCAGAGGTGCTGGGAGCGCGCTGCAGAGAGAAGAGAGAGAGAGAGAGAGAGAGAGAGAGAGAGAGAGAGAGAGAGAGAGATCTAGCTTTCTCTTCTTTTTTTGCTTTTTTTGCTTTTTGGGTCACACCTGGAGATGCTCAGGGGGTTACTCCTGGCTCTGCACTCAGGAAATACTCCTGGCAGTGCTCAGGGGACCATATGGGATGCTGGGGATCGAACCCAGGCCCACAGAGGCTGGGTTCGCGTGCAAGGCAAACGCTCTACCTGCTGGCCCCGCTAGCGTTCTCTTCTTTGGCTTACAGGAAATCAGATGACTGGGCCATTTTCTGCGGTATCTGCAACCCCACTCACCATTGGTGTCCTCGTGCCTAAGCTAATGTACCTGTGTCTTCCTGTGCTTGAGCTTACTTATGCAGACCCATGTTCAGTTCAGAAGATGAACCCTCCCTGCCAGAAAAACTGTCATGGAACTGCTTGCTCTGTGTATAATAAGAACTCTTGCACCTTCCTTAGCCAGGACTCTGACTGTTTGGGAATCTGTTGGGACTCTGTTTCTCCTTGATAACTGGAAAACTAGCATTGTTCCAAATATGTCTTCTATACTACCCTCTCTGCAGCAGCAGGCATCCTTCTTCATGCATCTACAAACACATCCATTATAGCACATCTGGTGGACTGATGTTTATATCTATAAGAATCTGCTTTGCCACTGGATTACTAGGCCCAGGAGAACAAGAACCTTATGGTTTCACCTCTGAATCCTCAACAGGTGACATTAACTCAGGCTGTCAGAATCTATCTCTCCTGTCTTTCCATTTCTCATGTCTAATATAGAAAGAATAAGTGCTTGTTCTAAGAATGAAAACTCACATACAGTGTTAAGGAGAGGGGAAAATCAAGCAAGACCTGAGACCAATAAAATATAAACTATATTCTACCCTGGAAGGTCACATTTTTTTTTCAAGTAACTTTAAGGGAAGAGAAGAGTGTTTGTGGAGAAAATATGGAGGCAAACATACAGTCAAAGGCAGGATGAGGAATGAAACGAGTTCAGGCATGAGTCTCTCTGTAGCCTTCTAATTCCAAGTACTCAACTTCCCGAAGTCCAGCTTCATTCTTCAGCATTAAAATAAACAGATTTAAAACATAAAGTACTCAAGAAGGGAAACGTTTCTAATTATTCGTCAAGCGATGAATAGCTACCAAAGAGAACAGAAACAAGTAGAAACGTAGGAGTGCCTGTCTATGATGCTTAAACTACATTTTGTATATTATCAGATGGTTTGTTACAATGCTCAAGGGTTTCTTGAAAAATCCACAAATACAAAACAAACTGATCTTGTCATAGAGTACATTATGCATATAATTTTGAAATCTTGATACTATAAGTAAACTCTGATTTGCCAACCAAATTTTAGGGAACAGAAGAAGGGAAATTTTCTTTTCTTTTTCTATTGCCCATAAAGCCATGTATACTGTTGAACACATAACTGATACTCTAATTTGATCAGCACTGGATAAATGAGTGGGTCCAACTTGAATTTATCCTTAGTACATGCATAAGACTTTTACATAAGCCACAGAAGAAGAATTAGAGAATAAATCAAAGATAAAAATTTAAGCTTTTCTCATTATGCCTCTGGATAATTCAATAAACACCCGATGTTTCAATTGATACATATGTATACCGATTGTGTTCATATCTATATCTAAAATTGGAACTTGTTACATTCCAAACTACAGTTCTGGATATAACAGTGTGTGGGCACAGACTTCTGCTCAGCATTACCAAACACAAACCTTCTAATGTCTTAAAACTGCATGTTCTCTTCCATACTTGCCCAGCCATTTGCATTCTTAGAATACAGGCACTTGCTTTGCCATAATGGATGTAGGAAAACCATGGGTCATTTTTGAATCCCTAGTTTTATTTGATATGCTAAAAACCAGTAACAATATTGGACCTCAATTCCATGACCTGAAGAATGGTTTGAGGCTCTTCCTGTCCCTGGAGAAATCAGATGCCCTTGGGCTACACTTGCTTGCAACAGGACTTATGGAGATGTTACTGGTACCCGCTCGAGCAAATCGATGAACAATGGGAAGACAGTGATACAGTGATACAGTGATAATTTTCTTCCCTTTTTTCAGTTAGGAACGCACATATAAAAGAATATGGATGTGAAAGTATAAAACTGTAATCAACAGTACTGTAAATAACAGCACATCAATAAAAAATGTTCTTTAAACTTTAAATCAAATGGGCCTGGATTTTGGCTATCTATGACTTGTGTGGCCTTGAAAATATAACTTTATCATTTGTAATCTGTATTTTTAAAGTATCACCATATTTGTTATTTTTGTAGTTGAACTAATAATGCTTATTTTGAAGAAATGCTAAATAACTAGCTATACTGCACAGATAATGACAGACCATTAGAGAGTACAAAGTGATGTAAGTCCCCACCAACTCTTGACAGCTTGAAGAGGAGACTGTAACGCTTCTCACCGACACTTTGGGTCATAGGAGTAGCAGAATATTTTTTTTCTTAAAAAGTTTTGAAGCTACATGTCAAAAAAAAGAACAAAAAAAAAACAACAAAGGGAGGCATAGTAAATAAATATAAATAGAAATTTTAATTTCTATTTACATAGTAAATAAATATAAAATAGAAATTTTCTATTTATTTACTATTTAATAGTAAATAAATAGAAAATAGGCATAGTAAATAAATAGAAAATATAAATTTTCTATTTTATTAGATTCCACATGTATTTTGTACATACTCAGTGTGTATATTACAATGCATACATATACATATATATATATATATACACACATATGCATAAGGTTAAGAAACATTACAAGGAGGAAAGAATATGCAACCCTTTTCAGAATTAAGGAAGACTACAAAATATCTTGAAGTACTATTGAAATGAGATAGAATTCCGTTAGTCAATCAAAACACATAGTATGGAATGTTTGGTCTGGCTAGCAGGGGGCTGGATAGTGGAGGAAGGCATAGCCAAGAATTGCATTTTTGTGATTCATTATTCCTCAAAAATGGTGAATTCTGAGAAGAATAATTTGGGAGAAAATACTTAAAATAATAAAACATGTGGTATTATACCAAAAACAATGTTCTCATAGAGGGGGAAGTCCTCAATTTCACTTAGAAAACAAAACTTTGAAATAAATGATAATTCACCTGAAAATATTATCATTTTATATGAGCTCATTTATTTTTATTAGTTCATAACTTTACTCACTCAACATAGATTTATTATGTGCCAAATATACACAAAGGTTACTATATGTATTGTGAGGAACTAGGCAAGATATTGTACACCAGGAAGCACCAGTGTAGTAGGAAAGACAGATAATTGAAAAGCACACACAGTATAAGATGATATATTTTCTTTTGAATATTATTCTAGAAACAGAGAAGAAAAAATAGGAGGAGAAGTTAACCAATATGAAGATTATAAAGAAACACTTTCCCCAAGGTGAAGAAACACTACAGTGGAAACAGTATATGAAAAAACTTTAATGACCAATTTGGATAACAATTCAAGTTTAAGATGAAATACCACAAGACTGGAACGTGGAGGGCAGACAGAAGTTATATATACTTTTACATCTTAGAATATATATGTGTATATATGTAGATTTATATGTCTAGTATATACACATACGATCTCATTTAAAAAACTAAATTGATGTATGATTATAGTCAAAAAGTGCACTTATTTTTAGGAAATGAATTTTAACAAATGGCTACTTGTGTGACCTACACACCAACCAAGATAAAGAATCTTTTTTATTTCATAGGAAAGTTTGTTAGTGCTCCTATATCATGATCTTTTCCTGCCCCCCATTCTGAATATGTATTACTATGTTGTTGTTTTACTTTGTATCACTATGAATTACATATACGAAATATCATACAATTTTCAGAACAACATTTTTTTGTTCTTTTATTCATCATATTATCTTCACAATAAAGCAAGTGCACCCGCCACCCTAGCAGAGCCTCACAACAAGCCAGATGACCCCCCACTCCATGAGGACCGCCATTTTCCACATCCGGACTTCCCTCTTGTCAGAACTCCACCCAGCAGACGAGCCTATCACCGCCCAGCTCACACGGCTGAGAATATGGAAAGATAGATCTACAGCTAATTCTAAAGAAAACTATGTTTATGAAGAATGAACTAGTTCCTGAGGCCCCATTCACTCTGAATGGAACAGACATCTCTGAATGCAGCAGCTATGTGTACCTAGGTCGAGAAGTCAACATGATGAACGACCTAAAACCTGAGCTGCGCAGGAGGAAGAGAGTGACATGGAATGCCTTCAAAGGCATCGAAGAAATAGCTAAAAGGACAAAGAACCTCTGGCTCCGGGCACATCTCTTTGACTCCACCATTCTCCCTGCATTAACATACGCCTCAGAGACCTGGGCCCTACGAAAGCAGGATGAGAATGCTATTTGGGTCTCCCAGAGAGGAATTGAAAGAGCTATGCTTGGAATATCACACCTCACTCAAGTGAGTGAAGGAATCTGGAGTTCTGACTTCCATCGCTATTCCAGAATCAGGGACACTGTCTCATTTGCCAAGGCATCGAAAATCAGATGGGCAGGACATGTAATGCAATTTGGAGACAACCGCTGGACTAGAGCTGTTACCGACTGGATCCCACAGGATGTCAAAAGATCACGTGGCCGCCCACCTACAAGATGGTCAGACTTCCTTGTCAAGACCCTGAAGGAACGGTTTGAGGCTCTTCATATTCCTGAATCAACCAGATGCCATTGGGCTACATTGGCACGTGATAGGGTCCAATGGAAATGTTACTGGCACCCGCTCAAGCAAATCGATGAATAACGGGATTCAAGTGATCAAGTGATCAAGTAGTTTTTATGGCTGCAAGTTTATAGAAATTATAAGAGTATTCTCAAAAGTGACCATGTGTTCTTCCTACCTAGGCAGGACATGTCAAAGTTCCAGATTTAAAAAAAAGGTAGATATATCATTTTATACCTCATCAAAATGTCTCACGTGTTCTTACGTTTCCACATCTATGCCAACAGTTTGTGACTTTTAATTTAGTCTTTAGTAAATGTGCAGTGGTGTTTATAATGTTTCTAATAGTATCTTAAGACCAATGATGCTGAACATCTTTTTCGTAATTATTGGTTACTTTATTTTTTGTTCCTATAAATTTATCTGTTTCATTTCCTATTTAAAAATTCATAATAATAATCTTATTGAGCACGTTATATATAATTTAAGAGATCTTTATGTGTTGTTTATTCAAGCACTTAGTTACAGGTGCTGTGAATATTTTACCTTGGCATGTAATTTGAAGTTTAAAGAGGCCCATATTAGTAATATTTTCTTTTATGGTTATTTCTTTTTATCTTTCTTATGTTTCCTTCTAGAAGACTTATGCATGTCTGTTCCCCTTCAGGTAAGAATAAACTTATTTTCCTCAGTAAGTTTATTCCCCTTCAGGTAAACTTCAGGTTTACTTGAAGTTCCCCCTTCAAATAAACTTCAAACTTTATTCAGTTAATTTTGCATAAAATCTTAAGGTGAGAGTTTAGGTTCATTGTTTTGTCATGGAAATTCTATTTGTAATTTTCACCATTATTTGTTGAAAATATTATTATTTTCTATTAAGTTTCTTTGTAGAGTTAAATCTGCCTCTATTCGCTTTTTTATAACTTTATCACATTTTAAAATTTTGATTAATACTAAATATTTTGGATAATATACCACAGAACTAACAAGTATAATCACTGACTAATTCTCAAGAATTTGTATAGGGTTGATTTTATAGTTTATTAGCAAAAAACTAGAAATTTCAAGTTTTTACCTGATTGGATTAAGTCTTCAAACTTTGTTGCTCACTAAATCTTATTAAGCTTGTAGCACTGGATTTTTTTAATTGATTTCTTTTTAATTTCTTTTCATTGATTGAGGCTCTGTGATTTACAATACTGTCAATGATGGTTTCTCATACACACATTCCAATACCACATCCATCACCAGTGGGTACATCCCTCCCTCAAAGACCCTAAAGCCCCTCTTTCAAAGCCTTTCCCCACAACTCAAATGTGTCCTGTTGTGCTAACTTTGGGGTCTTTGTTGCTACCTTGCTCTGTATGAAGTCCTACATATGAGATAGATCATTCGAATCTATCCTTTTCTTTCTGACTGATTTCATTCAACATGATGTTCTCTAGTTCCATTGAAGCATTAGATTTTTTTTTTTTTTTGCTTTTTTGGGTCACACCCGGCAATGTTCAGGGGTTTCTCCTGGCTCTGTGCTCAGGAATGACTCCTGGCGGTGCTCAGGGGACCATATGGAATGCCCGGGGATCGAACTCTGGCCGGCATGGGCCGGCCGCTGCAAGGCAAACGTCCCGCTGGGCTATTGCTCCGGCCCCGCATTAGATTTTTTTTAAAGAACAATTTAATAGGCTTTGCATGGTCTTCGCCTCCAAAGACATTGCCTTTCTGGTATTCTCAGTTGGATGTCAGGATGTTAAAGAGGCTTTAGGAGAATCCCTGTACTCTGCTAAGAATGGAATTTCAATGGCTGTAGGCCCTCTCTTATCTTGCGAACTCTTATCTTTGTCTTGAACTTCATTCTCAAGTCTTAAAGATTTCATTGTTTATTATCTCAAAAAGCACAGATGATAACATTTTTCTCCAGTTCTAGAGCTACTTATGGCAAGAAATCTAATTGCTAACATTCATTCCATGATCTCTAGAAGCTTAAATTCTGTTTAGTTATTTAAGCAGAGAAGTCAAGTATAGAGTTTATCCATTGAAGGGTTACAAGGCTGAGATGGCAAGTGAATTAATGGGAAACAAGTTGGGTAGATGCACAATATGCAACTGTAACAGTAATCCTCAGGGCAAATCATTCAATTAATAAATACATATTTAGTACATACTACATTCCAAGCATGATGATCATTTTAGTACTAACTCATTAAATCTGAAAAATTCTGGGAATAATCAATTCTGCTTTCATTCCTATTTTATAGGAAATCTAAGGAGACAATCAAAATAATTTGGCTAAGCAGAAGACTCTTTATTGAACCAAGGTTGTCTGTCTTCAGAGTTCATGATTTTAACACCATAAAATTCTGTGGTAAGAGGAGCCTAATTTATTTTTTCCATTGATAAGTCTATTTATCCAACCAGCACCATACTTTCTACACTATTATATCCACAAAAGTTATAAAATGTATTTTTTTAAAATTAAAGCACCGTGAGATAAACATTTAAAGTTGTTCATGATTGGGTTTCAGTCATACAATGTTACAGTACCCATCGCCTCCACCAGTGCATGTTTCCCACCACCAATGTCCCCAGATGCCCTCCCTCCCCGCCTCTATAGCAGGCTGCTCTACTTCTTGTTCTTGTTCTCTTTCTTCTTCATCATCTTGTTGTTGTTGTTGTTGTTCTTGTTCTTCTTCTTCTTCTCCTCCTCCTCCTCCTCCTCCTCCTCCTCCTCTCCTCCTCCTCCTCCTCCTCTCCTCCTCCTCCTCCTCCTCCTCCTCCTCCTCCTCCTCCTCCTCCTCCCTCCTCTTCCCTCCTCTTTCTTTCTCTCTCTCCCCCTTCTCTTACATTGTGGCTTACCATACATATACTTAGGGGTTATCATGCATATCCCTTTGCCTACATGCAATGCTCAGTTCTAGCCAAGAGCCTAATTTAAATGAGTGAAAATAAATTGTTTTTGCTTCATATGCCTTAAGAGTATACACATCCACAATAACAAAATCTCCAGAAAACAAGAGATTTAAAGTAAACAAGATTATCAACCTACACTCTAAAGAATCTGTAAAACACAAGACCATAATATAAGTTGTCACCAAAAGATTAATATCCTGAAGAACAATACCTGAAATGCCAACCAATTGTTAAGGGAAGTAACAATAGCAAGTCTATGAGAGACTGTAAAGTATAAGGATAAAGTATATTAAAAGAAGCATTTTAATTTTATATTAAAACATAAAATGGAGAAATGTAAGTCTCTTCAGTAAATAGTAATGGAGATAGTAAGTTGAACAGATGTTAAAAAATGAAAATTAAATGCAATCTCAACATAATGCACAAAAAATTTACTCCAATGGTATTAAAGACATATATTAGATGTATAACATTGGAATCAAGAGAGAAATGCAGATCAATGCTACAGAATTAGATCCCAGAATAAGTCCTCAAACATACAGACTTATTTATGTAAAGAAACCAAGAATATAAAATGAAAAAAGAAAGTCCATTCAATCTGTGATACTGGGGAAATTGAACAGTCGCATGAAAAAGAATGAAATCGAGTCTCTGTCTCATAAGGTGCACAATTATAAAATCACGGGTTAAAGGCCCGACAGCATAAAATGCAGAGAGGAGAAAAAGCAACACATAATAAGAAGGGAATCTGTTTGATCCTGAGAGAAAAGGGGACATGGCAAGGAAGCAAGTCTTACCACTTAGGGAAAAGCCTCGTGCCTCCGAATCCCCCTTCCAGCTATTAGACAAAAAGATAATTTTAAAATATGCAACACAGCACTGAACTAATTTTCATTTTTAAAAACTGTATCCAACTCCATATTTCATTTGATGCAATTGCTGATGAAGTTGAATTAGAGAAGAAATGCCATAGAAGATGAGAAAAGGGATAAAATTAAGCTATTCTTGGAACAACATTTGTTTTCATGGAATAACCACACTACAGAGGTCAGGAGAATGGCAGTGAGGTTGAGGTTAAGATCC
Source organism: Cryptotis parvus (assembly GCA_021461705.1). Lineage (NCBI taxonomy): Eukaryota > Metazoa > Chordata > Mammalia > Eulipotyphla > Soricidae > Cryptotis > Cryptotis parvus. The sequence continues at coordinate 60,562 of JAJIBD010009755.1, forward strand.
ACCGTCCTGGTGGATGCACAGAACATCTGGGTCAGCGTGTCATGTGTGGCAAGCTAAGGTGTCTTCTGACATTTTATTAGTGACCATTCACAATGAAAACAGGCTATAAAAATTATATTTATAAAAGTCCTGCTTACATTCCTTTTGGGGAAATTGTGTGTTGCTAATGACACAAATGTATGACTTAAACCATCTGCCACTTTTGCAGATCTAAAAGTAAAGGACATAAATGTATCTTATAGCATCAGAGCACTGATCTGCCGAGAGGCTGCTGTTCTGTATTTTGGATTAAGTCTGGAAAGAATGAGATAATCAAGCTCTAATAAGATAACTCATAAGGCATATATTCCAGAGGGGTCGGTGAGTGGGTTTCCATGGAGAGGAGCTGGAATAAGAGCAGTGGAGCTGGAGGAGAAGAGAACAGAGTTGACGCTGGTTCCTAACTTCCCATTCAAGATGTTCCTGAAACTCACTAAGAGCTTAATAGAAATAGTATAATTTTGGTGAGAAGTTAATAGATATTTAATTTCTATATATGTGATGTTAAATAAATAACATGAATTCTACAAAGAGTAGTTTCTTCATCTGTTGGAAAAAACACCTTTAAATGTAATGGATTAAATGGTTATTTGTATATACCCATGACCTATTGCCAGGAATCTATTTCCAACCATGTTTAGAAGAGAAATATTTGCAGATGTGAGAAGAAACATGATCCCTTCAAATCATCACCTCGTGCTTCTTTCCCTCCCCCTCCTCCTTCCCTCTTTTCACACCTCCTTTTGCTTTTGAGCCACACCCTGAAGTTCTCTGATCTTAGATAAAAGATTTTTATTGTTTTGAGCCCTCCCCTTTATGGAATCTTGTTATAGTAACAAACAGATACAAGAAGAGAAGGAATTAGAGGGAATGAAAAACATAAGCAGATAATCTGAGCACCTCTTTAATACAGAGCACTTCAAATACAAGTCAATGTTCCTGGAATTACTGCATTTTCCTGTTATGCATATGATATGTTTATATGTATATAACTGATTTATAATTATATAATATATTTGTATATATTATGCATTATAATATATAATGGGTCAAATGGAAACATTACTGGTGCCTGCTCGAGCAAATCGATGAATAACGGGATATCAAGTGATTAAGTGATAATGTATATGTCATATAGGTATATATGCACATATGTGTTCCCCCCAATTAATACGGAATATTTTTTACTTCTAAAATGCATTGTATGGCAAAGTATTATTGCTAGTTTGAGCTTTATGGAATAATTTTTTGATGGTAGTCACTTCCGGTGGTCACTTCAGGGCTTATTCCTGATTCTGTGCTCAGAGGTCACTTCTATCAGGCTGAGGGACCATACCGGATGCTGGGGATCACACCTGTGTCAACCACGTGCAAGGCAATTGCCCTACTATTGCTCTGGGTCTCAGCTATTAATAGCTATTACAGGTACTAATTATTATTATTACAGGTACTAATTGATAGCTTGTGTTTCTATAATGCAGTACTTATATGTCACCATCTATATTATTGACTCCTCTTAAAATGATGGAGACATATAGGATATTTCATGAAACCAAGACATAAATGTTATCTATTCCAAAATGGTGGATTATAAGGCTGAGTCCAAGTTGCTTCTAAGAATGTTCAAAAGAAGCTAAGAATTTCAAAGCCTCAAGATATCAAGAAACTGTAATTTTTAATAGATGATGGGAACTATAAGAAGAGAACATCATTAGTGAAAACAATTTTATTTTTTAAATTTTTATTATTAATATTTTTGTTTTTATTGTTAACCAATTTAGCAGTATCAACAAATATGGCTCTGCTCAGGGATCACTCCTGGTGGATTTTGGGGGCCCCATGGAGAGTTGAGGATGGAACTTGGGTCAGCTCAGTGGAAGGAAAGCTCTGTACCCATTGTACTATAGTTCTGGCTCCCTGAAAACAGTATTCTAAAACCCTACTTCAGAGTAGAAGCTGAACCTCTAGGTCCTAAGAAGGAACAGATACTCATCACTTAAAACAAAAGGGAAGCATTTATTGATATGCTCAGGATAACTAAAGTGGAAAGATCTATAAGAAAAGGCACCAAGCTCCAAAATCTAAGCCATCCTCCACAATCATCTTTTAGAAAGCTACACACATTGCAAACCATCTAGAAGTGAGTTTTTCTTCTCCTCTACCTATCCCTACCTTCTTTCATCAGTATCTTCCTTCTTCCTTTTATCCTTCCCTCCCACCCCTCTCCTTTGTTTTTTCCTTTCCCCACCCTCCAATTCAAAGTAATATAAAGGAGAGCAGTGAAAGTGGAAACGAAAAGACAAAATTGAAGTTATTATTATTTAGTTTTTTCTTACACCTAGTGACCACGTCACAGCATCATTAGAATATGAGGGAAGATTTGTGCAACACATTAGTCTCTGTCTTGACGCTCCTTTTTTCTATATAACTCCACTCACCAAACAGCTCAAGAACTAAAACCATTTTATCTGTCACTTTCAAGAATCATCGCCCATAAATATTCTTTCTGAAATGGAAATTTAACTTCTGAGATGGAACTATATTCTACATTAAAAAATTCAATAGTCAACAATATATGTTTAAGGGCAACATATCTGATTAGGAGGGTGATTATTTTATTTTATTTATTTTTTTTTTGCTTTTTTGAGTCACACCCGGCGATGCTCAGGGGTTACTCCTGGCTCTGCACTCAGGAATGACTCCTGGCGGTGCTCGGGGGACCATATGGGATGCCAGGGATAGAACCCGGGCTGGCACAGGCCAGCCGCGTGCAAGGCAAACGCCCTACCGCTGGGCTATCGCTCCGCCCTGAGGGTGATTATTTTAAACCAAGATTCTCCAAATGTAACATAGTGATGATTGTCTATAGTCAGTTACAATAAATGTCATCAATCCACTTTACATATGCCAAATAAAAGTTTGAGTCATTAGTAAATATGTATTAGTATACATAAATATGTACTATATGGAACATGCCATCTTTGGAAACATTTTGAAAAGGGGAATTGATCATATCAAATACAGATTAGAGAAAATTTAGATGTCTCCGTCTGTCTCAATAAAACACAAATCCAAATGAAACAGAATAAAAAATAGACTAGAATAAGTGGTAAAGCTTCATAATAAAGTAGTAGATTTAAATTGAACATTGAGGAATTCTGAAGACTAGCAGAAAACCAGTTAAACTACCAGGAGCCTAAAGTTAAGGGGAGAGGATTAATAACAATCTTACCTCACAAAGGAGCAAATTTGAACTAGAATTCAATTGAGTATGGTAACCAGATGTGGCATCTATCTATCTATCTATCTATCTATCTATCTATCTATCTATCTATCTATCTATCTATCTATCTATCTATCTATCTATCTATCTATCTATCTATCTATCTATCTATCTATCTATCTATCTATCTATCTATCTATCTATCTATCCATCCATCCATCCATCCATCCATCCATCCATCCATCCATCCATCCATCCATCCATCCATCCATCCATCCATCCATCCATCCATCCATCCATCCATCCATCCATCCATCCATCCATCCATCCACACAATCTCAAATGGGATAAAAGGCAAATAAAGAATTATATTGATGATGCAAGATATAAGAATGAGGTATAGTTTCTGATGTTATTCCTATGAATAGAAATGGCAGTAATACACTAAGAAATTAGAAAGCATTTTAAAATTGAAATCTCATCTTCCTTAGGTTGAAATGTTTGCTGGAGTAGGCAGATTGGTTAGTCTGAACCCTTTGGAGACTTCAAGCATTCCAAAATGCCTCCAATGGGTTTAGAATGCCAAGAATGCGCACCAATTTGGTATTTAAAATTCTAGACATGTATTTGCTAATCCAATTAAGTCTAGCCTTGCCAGACACAGAGGTTGATCTCCACTTCAATCATGAAGCTGAAACAGAAAGATTCAAAGAATGTGTGTGAAAAAAAATTCATTTAAGGTCAGATAATAGTTTCTAAAAGTCACTGCAAATATTTAAAATTTTTAATATTTCTCAGAAATTGGTTATTGCTACTACTTTCAAATTTTTCCCCACGACGATCACATAAAATAGACAAAATAGTAGAAAACTGTTCATACTGAAAATGAATTTAATAATCATAATAATCAAAACAATTATATACTTAAACTTATAGTAATGCCTTTACTTATTTATAGTCCCATTCTTCTCAGAAGAAATGCTCTAAATCACTTAACTAAATCACCCAAGTTTTTGTTTCCCTAGAATTTTTATTTTCTGCTGAAGTATTTGTTTCTCTCAATGTATAGTATATATAGTTTATTTGTGGAGATGCTCTTGAAAAGAGAAAACATATATTAGCTTTCTGCTATATTTATTGATGGCAGAAATGTCACAGTAGACTTCACAAACAGGTGAACATAGTTGTTTTTGTTCATTTAATTCCAATCTGGCATTTTTATATTAGTAAATGTTCTTTCTTTGCCACCATTAGGACATTTACTCTATAGAACATTACATATGGAAATGACTTCTTTAAAAAGAAGATCTTTTAAACAAAAGGCAGAAAACAGATTTGTATTTGATGTCAATATATTGAAAATCTGTCAGCATTAACTTCCTATTAAACACGAATCTCTCAAACATATATCTCTGCAATGTCCAGAAGTCAATTCAAAGAAAGTTCTCAG